>CAUEHQ010000079.1:0-52116 GCA_958510825.1 Brachypterus glaber | reverse complement strand
TTTTCTTGTAAATGTCATTAATATTTTTAATAAAAATATGAATTTGAACTTTTTTTTATTGATCACCTTATAAGACCGTTACTAGCCTTATTTAAATAAAGAAACTCATAAATAACCCACACGTGGTTTTTACTTTAAGAATGGAAAATTCTTTATTTTACCCACTTAACTGTCAATCAAATTAATTTCTTGTAAATGTCATTAAAATGTTTAATAAAAATATGAATTTCTAAGCTATTTATTGGATAAAACCTTGTATGGCACTCATGGGTAAACCGATATTGCCCTCTCGAAAATTAACCTGCTTGGCTGACGCCTCGCAGGTTAATTTTCTTCTCATGGCCAGTATCTTGCTTTACCCACTAGTACCATAAATAACTATTGTCCGATAATTTTGTCCGGATAGGAACGGGTCCTGGGCCCACTGCAATTTCAAAAAATCTTTTTTTATTTTAAATATTCCCAAATGCTCTTGAAATGGCGATAAAGCAAGATTACCTTTTTCTTTAATAACATGTTGTAGCAATACCAACTTAAATTATTATTCCAGAGTAAAATTTTATTATACCGTTTTTAGGACGAAATTACTTAAAAAGTTATACATTCAAAACTTCCCATTTTATTACATTTTGGAATAAAATACACTTTTTTAATAGTTATTTATGGTACGAGAGAGGAAACTAGGATATTGCCCATGAGAAAATTAACCCACGAGGCTGGAGGCAGAGTGGGTTAATTTTAGAGAGGGCAATATTAGTTTCCTCACGAGTGACATACAAAGTTTTATCCAATAAATAGCTTAGAAATTCATATTTTTATTAAACATTTTAATGACATTTACAAGAAATTAATTTGATTGACAGTTAAGTGGGTAAAATAAAGAATTTTCCATTCTTAAAGTAAAAACCACGTGTGGGTTATTTATGAGTTTCTTTATTTAAAATAAGGCTAGTAACGGTCTTATAGGGTGATCAATAAAAAAAAGTTCAAAAATATCAAAAATGTATTAGGCTTAACACATTTTTGACCCAAACTTTTTTATGTGTACTTTTTTTGGATTTTTTGTAAAAACTATGGATTCCTTGAGTAAAAAATACATATGTTATATAGTGTGACACTGTAGGAGTAACCATTTTCAAAAAAAAATAATTAAGAGGTTAGAGAACGTTCAAGTATTACGTAACGCAAATTGTACCAAAATTCATATACTTCATACCCCGGTTCTGGAGTTATTTAAGGCTGTAGAGATTTCATATTTTGGCTACCCCTCCTAACACACCCCCTATTAGGGGGGGTAGTCAAAATATAAAATCTCTATAATCTACAATAACGCGAGAAGCGAGGTATAAAGTGTATGAATTTTGGTACAATTTACGTAATACTTGAACGTTCCCTTATTACTCCTTTAATATTAAATTTAGGTGTTTTGGTGAAGAATACTATTTTGCTCAGTTTTAAATGAAGAATCACCCTGCAGTATTAAAATTTTATTGAAGCTTTTTTTTTGTCATTCAATATGTCATCTCCGTAGGGCAGTAGCCCCCCTAGGGCTCATTTCCGGACCAACCTTTATAGAAACTTTTTTTCATATTTTTTGGATTTAGAATCACCTTAAATTTTGGCATGGCAGTTAGTGATCACCCTGTATACCTCAAAGTTGTTACAACAACTTTTGGTTGTACTATTTTTAGATTGTTCTATCAGTGTATACTTTAGCTTGCGAAGCATTGCATATTTCCACAGCTTGCTTTTTTTGGGACTGAATATCGGGAAATTATTGTTCAATCAGAGTGAAAAAGAACGCCGTCAGATTAAAGTGGTCGACATTAAAGTGAAAAATCGGCCAGCCAGTCAGACCAATAGAAGACGTTATATAAACTCATCGAACTGCTCAATGAACGACTTAATCAGTGGATAATCGGTGTGAAAATGATTATTTTTTAAAAAAAGCGAGGGGATATTCAGCGGAAATATTTCTGTACCCAAATTTCCCAACAAATTTCGATAATTCCCCAACTAAATCCAAAAATTTCCTACTAAATGCCAAATAATTTTCCATAATTTGTAAATTAATTACAGTCACACAAAAAAATATCTGAACTGGGGTTCTGACCATGTTTACAATATGTTTTTGGGGTCGCTGAATCCGAATCCGATGTCTATTTAACCCGATCACATCAAGATTTTGTCATAACCTCAAAAAAACCATAACACCGGCACAAAAAAAAAATCTCGAGTGCGGTAGATCAGACTAGTCAATTCTTACGTATTTTGGGTCTCTGAATCTGAATCCGAGGTCAGAATTTAAAAGTTAGCTTTCAAAATGGTGGATCCAATATGGCGGATTAGATGTTTTGAAGTTTCTCGGATTTGCTTGAAACTTGGTACTTGGTGGTTTTTGGGGTCGCTGATTACGTATCTGGTGCCAGTTTTCCAAAATGAAAAATGGCGGATTAGATCTTTTAAAGTAGCTCGTATTTGCTTGAACCTTGGTACTCGGGAGTTTTTCGCTGATTACGAATCTGGTGCCATTAAAATGGCGGATTCAATAGGGCGGATTAGATTTTTTAAATTTTTTCGGAAAATTTAATCCGCCATATTGGATCCGTTATTTTAAATTTTGGAAAACTGTCACCAAAAAAAGTTACGTTAACTGGAATTTTCTTTCAGTTTTTTTCGATTTTTTTAATAATTTAACCTCCCATAACTTTTTCGTTTTTGGGGGATTGCTTTCAAAAACAATAGGGAAACGTACTGTAGGTTGGGCTAATTGAGATATCAGGGTAATTGTGACATGTCGTGTGATAATTCTTCTAAAGTAATTACGATTCAATCTAACTCTGTCATTAGGTTTTTGACAGTATTAAATAACTAATGCCTGGGTTGGACTTAATCTTAACTACCCTAGTAGAAATTTAAGATTAGAATAACGTTTTTCTAACGTTAGAAAACTGTATAAAAGTACGTTATAAAATATGTGCAAATTACCCGCTTTTTAACATTAGAATCAAACATTAGTTACAAACGTTAATCTAACGTTAGATTTTTAAGTTATATATTTCTATTTTTCGGAGGGGGCGTGGCCAACTAGGAAATTTCTACATGCGTCATAAAATGGCAGCTGGAGACAAATTTATTCATATAAGTAAATCTTAAAATATTTTAGCAATCATAATATTTTTAAACATAATTTCGTTACATTTATTTATAAAATAGCCATATTTTAGGTGGCCCTAAATATTTTTCGTGTAATATGCTGTTATATTTTGATAAATACGTTTACCACCTACCTACATACCTACCTACATACCTTTATATTTAGTTAGTTAATATTCATTTATACATTCAGAATCTTAAAATATTTTTCAATTCTAATACAGCGTTGCCAGACTTACTAGAGTTTTGACTTTCGGGGAATATTTTTTTAAACTTATTATAGAAATAATAAATAATTATCAAACCTAGGCACATAGCTGTCTGAAATGAGTATTTTCTACTATAGCTTACGTATTAATAATGGAAATTTAAAAAATATTTAAAGTTAGAATAAGGTTAGAAAAAGGTTAGAATTTATTTGGGAAACTAACTTTAGATTTATGTATTTTATAACGTTTTTATCAAAAGTTAGTTTTTAAAGTTAGATTTATATATTTTATAACGTTTTTGTATAACGTTTGAGACTAAACATAAAAATGTCACTAATCTAATGTTATGTTAAGTTATAATTGTGTACTTTTCTACCAGGGTAGTTTAGAAGAATTTTCACACTACATGTCACAATTACCCTGATGTCACAATTAGCCCAACCTACAGTATACTATTCTAGCGCAGGCGCTGTGAATAATATAATAATAGGCATTATTTAGTTAAGATTATATAAAAAATCTCGTTACTATAGCTCGAAGGGTTCCTGAGATATTAAGCCTATTTTAAAGATAAATGAAATCATTTGTTTGGTGTATCTGGTATACAACATATTTTTTTATAGCGAAAATGGCTTTTATCCTGAAATTCGGCTTATCGATAATACCTTATTTATTTGTCATTTGTGTCTTGAAAGACAATGCTATTTCTGGGTTGTCCAGGTTATTTTATATCAAATCTTTTCACTATTTGACTCGAAAGAAAATGTCTCTTTACAAACCTTATTAACAAATGGTAAATATCCAGTGTTATGGAACCACGACTTTAAATTGGCCATTTTTACATTCCAGCGACCTTAGAAGAGTAAACAATCTAAAGTCTCTCTTAAGCTGGAGCAGCATTTTAACGATCACCCTGTACACTGTAAAAACTGCATGTAAAATAATGTAAAAATACATGAATTTACATAGTACGGAATAGTAAATTTACTGTTCTGGACTGTGCATAATTCATGAATTTATGTAAAAGAATGTAAAATAATGTAAAAGAATGTAAAAGAATGTAAAAGAATGAAAAATAATGTAAAACAATGTAAAATAATGTAAAAGAATGTAAAATATTGTAAAAAAATATATTAACATTGATTTACATATTTTTACATGATTTTAAAATGTCGGGCTATGTTATTTTAAGACGCGCGTGCGCTATGGACAATAAACAATGAAGATACGATACGATACGAATATGTCGAGTTATTTTTACCGTTTAAAGTACTGTTGTTTTTCTAAGTAAATAAGTGACCAAAAATTTTCAAAATAGTGTTGTCTTGTTCAGAAAAATTTGGAGATTCATCCATGCTATAATTTATTGGGAAGTGAGCAATAATAGTGAACTTACATTTTTTTACCTGAAAATCAAAACATCAACATAAACAAGGTCAGTGCATTTTCAAATTACACCGCCCCCACCATGGCTAATTGCGTTAATTGTCATACCGTACATCGAAACGAAGCGCTTGCCTTTAGCTGTGATAGTTGTAAAGGAGGCATCCACCGCACATGTAGCGGTCTAAATGAGGATGAGCTGAAAATCACGCGATCTGGTCAGGTCCGGAATTTATAATTATATAATTTTGCTCGCAATGCAGCAGGAACTTGGATAAGTTTAGCGAGATTCTTAATTCTATAAAACAGTTACGTAACGAATTAAACAACAATATAAATACTAAAATAACAGAATTAAGAAATGAATTTAATACGAAACTGGATAATCTAACTCTGCCCATTGCTCAAAAATCAAGCTCCGAAGATTACGAAAAAATTGTTGAGGAAATTACTGAACGCCAAAGTCGTGCCAAAAATGTCATAATTTTTAACCTTAAGGATCCAGCTGGAAATTTCGCTCAATGTAGAGAGAGCGATAATAATGATGTAAGATTAATTCTTAATACTGTTGTACCTGATGAATCAGTAACTGCTGTCAAACTATTTAGATTGGGAAAAACATCAAATAATAATAAACCAAGACCAGTTAAAGTAATAGATACTACAAGATGAGTCCGATGCCAAAAAAATCTTAAGATTAAAACATAACCTTAATAATAGCACATACAAAAATATATCCATAAAGGATGATAAAACAATTAAACAGATGGAATTTTTGAAATCGCTACAGGAGGATTTACAAACTAGAACGGATTCTGGAGAGGCAAACATTACCATCAGATATGTAAAAGGCGTTCCTACTATCGTAGAAAAAAAGTAAACAATCCTTTAATATCCAATATTCCTTTATTATATACAAATTTAGCATCACTACCTTCCAAGTTTAATGAACTCACTGCTGTTGTTGAAAATTTAAATCCTGCTGTTATATTTATTTCAGAAACCCATTTAAAGCCCCACATTACCGACTCTGTTGTAAAATTAGAAAATTACACTATCTATAGAAATGATAGGATCAACCAACAATGTGGGGGGCATTTATTTAAGCGATATTTACTTTAAAAAAGCAAATATTGAAGTTATAAATATTGATATTCCAGGTATGGAAGTTACTTGCCTAAAAGTTGTCAGTCTTGGTAAAAGTTTAATTTTTTGCTGCATTTATCGCCCTCCAAAACCACTTTTATATTATGATTCTATTTTATGTGAAAAAATAACCCAACTTGTTAATCGTTATCGCGATGTTATCATTTTCGGAGATTTCAACTTTCCCGAAGTAAAATGGCCGAACCCTATTATGCCTAATAACATAGAGTCTGGTAGTTACAAATTTTTAGATATGCTAGCTTCAAATAATTTAACCCAAATAGTAAACGACAAGACCAGGTTCCGAGTAAACCAGGAACCCTCTCTGCTGGATCTTATTTTGACATCTGATCCCAATTTGCTTACTGAACCCGAGCACCTAGCGCCCATCGGAATCTCTGATCATGTTGTTTTAACCTGTAACCTACAATTTAATTTAGAACGTAGCGAAAATAAACAAAAAACCCGAAGGATTACAAACTTTGACTTGGCAAATGAACGTATTAGTGCCATTAATTGGCAGGAGTTATTATCCAATACCTCAATTGATAATAATTGGAGTAAGTTTATTAAAACAGTCGAAGATATTATAGATACATGCAGTAGAACCATAGTTTTTAGACAGGATACTTCCAAACCTTGGCTTGATCACCATCGAAAGCAAATTCACTTTAAGAAAATTCTGTGGAAAAGATATAAGCGCTCTAGAAGTGAAGTTGACTTTATAGCTCACAGAAATTTCTCTAATGATTTAGGACGTCAAATCGATTTATCAAAACAAAACTATGAAAATAACTTAATTTTTTCCGAAAATAAAAAATACTTTTATAAATATGTCAGAAACTCCCTGTCATCTACAGTTGCCGTCCCTCGGATTAAAAATGATGATGGAGTGGTTGCTGGTGATGACAAGGAAACAGCTGAACTTTTTAGTGATTTTTTCTCCACCAATTATTCAAGCGAATCTCTAGACCCCATCCCTGATATAGATGTAGCTCCCTCACATAGTGCTTTAGAAAATATAATATTCTCTGAGGCCATAGTCTTAGAAAAATTAAACTCCATAGAGGCTTGTTCTTCTGTTGGGCCCGGTGGGCTTAATCCTTTCATTTTAAAAAGCTGTGCTTCATCCCTTTCCCTCCCTCTATCCCTTATTTTCAATAAATCATTTACCCAAGGTTTACTGCCAGATGCCTGGAAATTAGCTGATGTTGCCGCCATCCATAAAAAAGGAGACAAATTCAATAGAGAGAACTACAGGCAAATAAGTTTGACATGTGCAGAGATAAAAATAATGGAAAAAATCATCACTGACTCATTAGTTTCTTTCTTGCTAGAAAATAATATTGTACCTGATCAGCAACATGGATTTCTGCCAGGAAGATCAGTAACTACAAACCTGCTTCAATGCCTTTACGAATGGACAACTGCTATCGAAAATGGCTGCCCCATCGACATCATATATCTGGACTTCATGAAAGCTTTTGACAAGGTCCCCCATAAGCGTCTTCTTCGAAAATTAAAGCATTTTGGAGTACGTGGAGCTTTATTAAAATGGATACAGAAATTTCTTACAAACCGACATTTTGGAGTTAAAGTTGGCAATTCTTTCAGCGGGCTAAAACCAGTTTTAAGTGGAGTGCCGCAAGGCTCGGTATTGGGTCCGATTTTGTTTATTCTGTACACGTCAGATTTACCAAAACTTTTATCAAGCATAACGTCTATGTATGCAGATGACTCAAAAATTTTTGGAAATCCACTTACCAACCATAACCAAATTCAATGTGATTTAAATATTATTTTCGATTGGAGTAAAAAATGGTTAATTCCACTTAATACATCTAAATGCGTTTGTCTACACGTTGGTAAAAATAATCCTCAATATATTTATACAATAAATGGTACACCTTTAAAAAAAGTCGAAAAACATAGCGATCTGGGCATTATTGTTACTCACGACTTAACATGGTCGGAGCACATTAATAATATCTGCAACCAAGCTAAGAGAAAATTATTCTTATTTAAAAAAGTTTTTCAAAGACCCTCAGTTGCCACAGCTGCATGTCTGTACAAAACTTACATCCGTCCGCAGTTAGAATTTGGTTCCGCAATATGGTCTCCAGTCCTAGTTAGGGACATTAATATGTTAGAATGTGTGCAGCGTAGTTCAACTCGCCTTCCCTTTGGTCGGAACCGTCCTTCATATGAAGAGCGTCGCCGTCTTTTCAACATTCCAACACAATTTGACCGGCTTGAACGAGGGTGTCTGATAAATACTTTTCGAATTCTTCAAAACGGCTTTTCTGTGGATCTTCGCAACATTTTTTTGATGAATCAAAATCCAAACCTTAGGGGACACAACTTAAAGCTTCAGCGTGAACGATATCGAACTGTATGCCGTCAGCACTTCCTCTCAAACCGAGTATTTTACACCTGGAACTCGCTGCTAGTTGAAGTTGTGAATGCACCATCCATTAACAGCTTTAAAAATGGACTTGAGATTTTTATTAGCAATTAATATTGATTTAATTTTATTTTTTAAATTGTAATGTTTTGAGTTTATATAGGGAAACCTCAACTCTTATAAACATCTAATAATAATAATAATAATAAAAGAAGGCGTGGCATCATGAGACGAACCGTTTAATATGGTTATTGTTATTGAGAGATAGCAACGCATGCTGCTAGGTTAAAGTGTTAAAAGTGTAAAAAAATGTAAATATTATTTATGTAAGATATTTAAATGCTTTATTTGTGGCCTAAAATTTACATTCATTATAAATTACGATGTTTATCAACAAATAGATCTTTAAGGAAAGATGTAAGCAGTTTATACTCGTGTTAAGGGTGCAAATCGTTTGGTTTATTAAACCAAATGATCTTTACGCTACGATATCTCAAAAAAGCTTTGACACAGAGACTTGTAATTTGGAGCAAACATTTTCTAAGTAGTCAATTTTTTTTTTCAAATTTCAAATCTCTATGTCAAAGCGTTCTTGAAATATCGTAGTGTTTAAGTTGTTTTAAAAGCACTTTTAATATGACTGTATGTTAATTTTTTAAAAAATTATTTAACACACCATAAGGCAAATATAAAAAAAATCGTTAGAGCTCATCGTTTTTTTACGTTTGTTTTTATAATAAAAAGTCTATGCAAAATACTACCATTCTGGACTATGTAAATTTTAGCATTCCGGTCTATGCAAAATATTACCATTCTGGACTATGTAATTTTTACTGTTCCGGTCTACGCAAAATATTACCATTATAGACTATGTGATTTTTACCATTCCAGTCTATGGCAACATATTACCATTTACGGACTATGTAATTTAATGTAATTTATTTTTACCGTGTAGGAGAAAGTAAGAGAATAACGCGCACCTAAGGAAAAAGCTTAATAAAAAGCTTGCACTTAATTATTTTAATGGCTTAGTTCCACCATAGGAACTAAGTATTTAGTCCGGATATCAAATTGCCATCAAAGGACTAAAAATCTAGCTTATTTTAGTCCAGTAGAAACAATTTAGTACGCGAACTATTTAGTCCCTATAGTGTAAACTAAGCCAATGGTATTCAAATTTTTCGAGTTGGACCAAAAATTTCAAGCAGGTATCCAGACAGAACATAATATCCATTAGATATCCTGTAGATATACCCTATATCCAGAAAGTATATCCCCTGGATATCTAATAGCTATTATGTGCTGTCTGGGTATGTCATTATGGTATGGAAGGGGGAGCTACCCTAACCTTCTTGAAATGGCAAAAGTCACTCTCCATTTGAGAAAGTCTACTGACGAGTGAGGAACATTATGGAGCTGATTTGACTTTGTTTTGTTATTAACTTTTCGCCGTCATGTAAAAAGATGGGAAAATCTTGGATAAAAAAAGTTGGTAAAATCGCCCCCCTAAGGCTAGCGGCATTAAGTTAAAACTTAATATATAAGATCAAAAAATGTCTAAATATACTGCGAATATATGTATTCAACGCTGTTGCATTGCAACAGTGAAATCCGCATTAGCTAATTCATGCGTGGTTTTACCCATGCGCCATTTTTACCCATGTCCCTCATCCCCAATTTCATTAAAGAAGGGTATCGTTTTAAATAGGAGTTTTGTGCCGAATAATAAAAATATGTTTTTGTTTAAAAAAGTGCAAAATGATGAAAAGAAATGATAAAAAACTGTGTTATTTATTGATAAAGAACAAAATGAAAAAAAAAAAAAATAGAAACTAAGGAATTATTTGATATCGTAAACCCGACAACATCGCATTATTCTTGCGCTAAATGTGACTATCATACTGAAAAAAAGCAATAAGTATTTTTTGTTTATTTACAAAACCAACATAAATACGTTTAGATAGAATGTATAATAAAAACATTGTTCAATATTAATTAAATATATTTATTTTTAAATAAATATATTTAATTAATATTATAAGTTTAAAGTCTATGTGTAACTTTTTCATAATCTAGTTTTAAATAATATGGGAATAAACTAATTTAACATGTTCAAAGCCAGATTAAATTACTTGTCTTGGGTAACACTGTCCCATGGAATTAGATGCTTTGGGTTATCGTTGAAGCTAATGGTTTGCTTACAATGTTATTATAGTATAAATACCTCAAAAATAACTTCATAATCGTATTGAAACTTAAGAAACTAGTCACATAAGTCCAGCCTAATTACACATTGAATTACAGTATATTAAATCCGTGAAAACTAATAAAACACAACCATATATATTTTAATATTAAAGTCAAGAGTGAACACAACACAGACCCACTTTGGCCCCACTGTAGTAGTTAATGTGCAAAGTTATTTTTATTTTGACGAGATGACATTTGACACTTGAAGTTTCGTGCAATGTTGCCAAATCGTACATTGACATATGTCAAAATTCTTAATTAAAATAATTAATTAAAGTATGTTCTGGGATGTAAAAAGGGCTGAAATTTTGGCTAAGTATTTATTTTTTATGTATCTATAAGCATGTAAAGTCTTATCTTAGCCCAAAATGCGATACCCTCCTTTAATTCAATATTTTTATTACGATAAAATGATTGGATGCAACCTAGCTTCGTTGTTTGGGGTGGGTAAACTATTAGCAAGCTTAAGGTGTTGGGTTATGATTTAATTTCCTGAGTCGCAAGAAAATCTAAGCCTGATATAATTTAATTTGATTTTTATCTCGGATATTAATTACCGGCTTAATAATCTTACTAAAGGGTTTCACAATATCTTTATAATAACGAAAATTAAATATTCAAATATACCTTCGGGTTAATCTTGAATATGTGTGTGTATGAAGAAAATCCACAGAAATGGAATTTAATATCTATCTATATTCTAACCACACGTAGAAAATAATTTTATATAGGGAAATTATCCGTGTAGAATTGATTAGGGGAGAGTGGGGATATTTCGACCTCTTAATGTTTAAATCGTTTTATAAAATATTTAATAAATTATTTTATTTTATTTTTTTATACCAATCTATAGTTTAATATTAAATAATATAGTACAAGTTGTATTAATTTAAAGAATAATTAGTTTTATAAATTAAAATAAAAATAGTTACATTTGATTGAAACATCCCTCTAAGGTGGGAGGTTCAACCAGGTGGTGGGGATGATTAAACCAGGGTAAATAAAATTATAAATTTTATTAAAATATTTAAAATTTACTATTAAAACTTTATAATATAGTTCTAATATACTTATAAAAATATAGAACCCACATTAAAATGAACCAAAAATTATTAATGTTTAATTAAAAATAACTAGATCATGAACAAATAATATTAGAGCAATATTAAAAGGAACCAGAAACTATTTAACTAATATAAAAAAAACAATACAAAACTACCTAGTAAGTAGCAGGTAATCTGAAATTACGAACCAATATTAAAAGTATATTGGAAAACTAAAAAACGGATTGGATTTTTAATATTATTTTAATTTTTTGAATGTTCCATCCAGTGGTCGAATCATCCCTATATGCTTATATTTTAAATAATATGATGTGACCCGGTAAAATAAACGAATTAGTTTAGGTTCAGTGCATGAAAATGAAGCCAATAAAACACTTGTTTAATCATATAAAACCGATTTTGAACAGATTTTACCACTAGAAAAATATCAATAAAAGAATGTAGAACCAAAACCTTACCTGATTTTTACAAAAAATTGATTTTTTCGTAATTTTTCTTAGACCTTTCCGAATTTGACCAACTAGGCACTAAAGTCACTAAACTTATTAGTTGGCACTACTGGAAGTACGCAAAATTTAAATAGTTTTTAAATAAAATCAAATGGTTGAATCCTCCCACTGGTCGAAACATACCCACTATCCCCTATCCGTGTAGAATTGTTGTCAGAATTTGAGTTTTATAGATTTGATGCCCGACTAAGGCTTGGGTACATCAATTGTTTTTTCGATTTGGCATTAATCGGGAATAAGCTAACTTGGAATGTTTAATTTTGTCAGGTTCCTAATTTCGGATAGTAGTGTATCTAAGATACTATTTGGTAAACAGAAACATACTTTTATGTAAAGCCAAAAGTCAAACTAAATCATTGATTAAATGGCAGACTAACATCTCTACTCTAAATTTCTCTACTCCCTAAAATCCCTACTCCATAACATACCTACTCCACAACAACTCTACTCCGTAACATCTCTACTCCATAACATCTCTACTCCGTAACAACTCTACTCCACACTATAAGGACTTTATTAGCCACTTAATAATAAATGAGCAGTTTAAAGAACAAAGAATCTTCTTCTAGATTATTTTATTTTTTTCGTAGAAAACGTTTATCTTTAAATTCAAATCTAGAACAATCATAAATGAATTATTCTAAAAGCCACAATGACCGCGTACTCTTAATATGCACTAATAAGTAAGTAATTAATAAATTAAATTCATATTTGACAGTGACTTAGCATGACAAATATTTATTTGAGTTAAGACAAGTGGCTAATCGAGTGCATATAGTGCGGAGTAGAGTTGTTAGGGAGTAGAGATGTTATGGAGTAGAGATGTTACGGAGTAGAGTTGTTGTGGAGTAGGGATGTTATGGAGTAGGGATGTTAGGGAGTAGAGAAATTTAGAGTAGAGATGTTTGTCTACCGATTAAATTCGAAATTAAATTATTTCTTATTTGCAGAACAAAACGTCAAGGATTAACAAGAAACATAAGCAATGGCATTCAGATCTAATCTTCAAAAAAAAAATGGATATGTCCAAAATTAGGAACCCTTTTTTAAATGCACAAAAATGCGCAAAGTTTTTAAGTTTTAAGTTTTCATCGTATTTTTTGTAAAAAATATACTGTGGTAAAATTTTTTTCATAATAAATCATGGTTTGTTTTAGTAAGTTGTATTTTGTTATATAAAAAAATATCAAAAAGTAATACCGCCTATTAAATATTGGATAAATTGTAAATGGTATCCGAAATTAGGCGACTTTCCCTTACTATTGTTTTTTTCGTGCTGACAAAATTGTTAAAATACTGTTTTCCAAGCCAACCCTATAAAAAATTTCGGATTAAAACAGATTGAAAATAAAATCTAACAGTTTGAATTTGTTTGAATCCGTTTTTGAAATCGCATTTGCAAATTAAAACGGATTAAACATATTTTATTTTTAATCCGTTTAAATCCGAATCAATTCGTGAAAAAAAACGGATTTAAACAGATTCAAACAGTTATATATGTGAAATTGGAAGGTCTGAGCATATATTGAGACCTTTATGCTATATGTAGGTATAGCATGAAAAGTACACGGACGTTCGTGGTCTAAAGAAGCCCGCGGGCCGCGGCGAAGCATCATATCCATTGAAAATCGTAGAATGTGTATACAATTTTCGTTTGGTAATTTACTTTACATAAATCATCTAGATAAGCTTATAAATATATTTTATCTGTACATTAATTTTAATCATATATAGTTTTAAATAGTGTTTGTCATTAATATATCTTTCTATTTTTGTTCTAACCCGTCCTTGTTCTTTTACGTATATGTAATTTGTACATACATCTTAAGCAGTGCTTGTCTTTTACATATATGTTTTTTTTTTTACAAAAGTTTTAACCAGTGCTTGTCTATTTTTTATAACCTATTTTATCTCTACATACTTTTTAACTAGCTTGTTCTTTTATGTCATTTTAATTATACAATTATTTTAACCAGAGTACATGTCTTTCATAAAGTTAGTTTTTATGTTTGTCTTTTTCTTGTTTTTTCTGTTTGTGTATTTAATCATTTATTTTATTCTATTTATATTCTAGTTATTATTATTTATTTTTTTTATTATTGTTGTTTTTTTTTTTATTTATTTATTTTAAATTATTAAAAATATGATTTCGGGGGCAAGTTTTTCAAAAAAGTTTTTCAAAATAATTCACAATTTTTTACTATTTTCAACAATTTTAATATATTGCATTTTCAGCCTTACCACCAAGTTATTGTATATTATTTATTTCATAAGTTTTAGTTTTAAGTATTATAATATTATTAAGTATATTTTTTTTTACCTAGCACGTACAAATGTTTATACATTTCTGTGTTTCTAGCATATTTATTGCACCTTATACCTAAGTACTTGTAATTTTTTTTTTTTGTTTGAAAATAAATATTATTATTATTATCGACTTTTTTTATGCAAACATCGGTGAGAAGCAAAAAGCAAAATTTTAATACGCATTTTCGAATTAAAACGGATTAAAAATATTTTATTTTTAATCTGTTTGAATCCGAATCAATTTGCAAATGCTAATTGAAAATGACTTTTCAATTCACAAAAACGGATTCAAACAGGTTCAAACGAATTTAATCGGATACGCATTTGCAAATAGTTGCTAATTGAAAATGATATTCTGCATTTGAAAATAGAAAGTAATTAAAACATGCTACGCATTTGCAAATAGCATCTAAATAAAAATAATATTCCGCATATGCAAATAGAAACGAATTAAATCAGATACGCATTTGCAAATAGTATCCAATTGAAAATAATATTCAGTATATGCGAATAGAAACGAATTAAAGCATGTTACGCATTTGTAAACAGAAACGAATTAAAACATGATATTCCACATATGCAAATTAAAACGAATCAAATAAAAATAGCAAATGCAATTAAAACGGGTTAATATTGATAATTTTCTGCAAATAGAAATAATTCAAACTAATTCAAAAGGCTTAAAAATATTTTATTTTTTATTCTTTTGAATCTGAATTTTTTTATAGGGAAGAGAGATGGACTTTTTGTAATATTATTATATGAATTTGGGGATATTAGAGGTCAAACTCCCCAAGCATTTTCCGAAAATAGAATTAGGACAGACAATTAAAAAAAGAAGAATTTCAAAATATAGTTTTTTAACAGTACCCGTCGTATTTCCAGTTATAGTCCAGTCTTCAGGTCAATAAAGGAGGCTTTACCTGGAAATAATTCGGGGAGTTTTCATTTTAGGTTTATTGAGTAGGGTTTAAGGCTGCAAATAAAAAAATAGATTTGCTACGTTGAATTCGATTTGGAACTGTAATTTTTTTAATGCATTTTTCAAAAAAAAAAACTTATTTTTCAAAATATCTCAAGATCGATGCATCCTAGGACAAAAAACTTTTTATATTAAAACAGAGGACCAAATTTATAACATTTTTTGTTCTATGTATTTTTTTGTACGACTTATAGCCGGTGCCGTGAATTAGCTATAAGTCGTACAAAAAATACACAAAAAAGGTTGTAAATTTGGTCCTCTTTATTTGCATATAGAACGTATTTTGTCCTATGATGCAGCGATCTTGATCTTGATCTTGACATTGTCAAAAATCCGTTTTTTGTGAAAAATGCGTTAAAAAAATGACAGTACCAAATCCGAGGGGTGTTTCACCGCCAAAATTTTGTACATGTATTGTCAAAAATGCCAAATATTGTCAGTAATATCAAGTAATGTCGAGTAATGTCGAGTAATGTCAAGTAATGTCAGGTAATGTCAAGTAATGTCTGGTAATGTCGAGTATAATCAAGTATTTTAGGTATTATTTATAAATTTTTATACCGAGCACATTACTTTTGAAGTAAGTATTTTTTTACTGAACACGTTACTTTTGTACGAGCTTTTGTAATTCGTAATGGCAAAAAGTATCATAGTGACCTAGAGGTCTGGCTTACAGCCTCCACACCCTTAAACTTTGTAGTTAGCTAATTAAAAATCATAATTATTACAATAATTATTGTTTGTTAGTTTGCCGTATAGGCACTATAGTAAATTCAAGTCCAAGGTGCAGTGGAAGTAAACAAAAGAATCGCGCAGGCGGCAGCGGGCGCGTTTTGTTTTTTTGTTTGTTTGTTTAACCTCGTACTATTTTACTTAATTAAGCATCCTCTAAGTCCAGGACTTATGTGGGCTAGTAGTAGTGTGTCTGTGATTTTATTGGTTAAAACACTCGAATGTTGCGAGAGTAGGGATGTAGAAAATTAAACAAGTCAGTACGTGAGCACTTGCGGTGAAGCGTACAATGCATTGCAATGGACTTTTCATATAGAAGAAGTTTGGAGTCCTACCCTGTCACTAAATCCGTTGTAATTACGTACGTTTGTTTATTACTACTGCATCTTGTATAGTATGCTGTGATTTAAAATCCAAAGTAATAAATTAGGACTATAAATAAAACTATAATAATAGAGATATTTTGATTTAAAATCCAAAGTAATAAATTAGGACTATAAATAAAACATTAATAATAGAGATATTTCGGTTATTTTTTTGTAAAAAACAGCTTTTTTTTTCAAAAAACGTCGTTTGTCTTTACTCATAAAAGTGTCCGCAAATCAGACTATTATAATCCTGCAGTGTTGTCGATTGGTGAATAATTATCCACTAATCGGCAACACTGCAGGATACAGAAAAATCTGATCACAGTTAGAGGGAGAAAGCAGATTGCACCACCTGTAATTTCACAGGGTTGAAATGGTTTGATCTGAATATTTTGCACTACGAAACTAAGAACTAAAGGGTTTAAAAGAATAGCAAAACTTTGGTGACATATTTGTAAAACAGAGTCTCAATTATTAACTCTTTATTATATAGTTCTAGAGTATTGGCCAAAATGTTGATTTTAATTTCTACCATTTCAGTGATATATCGTATCTGTATTTGTTATATTGTTATAATATTAGATATTTTATTACATTGTTAATTAACTTTAAACCTTTATTTTGTAAACTTTAATTTTGTAAATTTTCAAATAATATTGTCCTGTAATTGGTTTTTCTGTTGGGCAATAAAGATATTATTATTATTATCGTATCCAATAGTAAATAATTATTTGGATATTTTCAAGTGACGTTGTTTATGGACTTATTTAATTTTAGATTTTAAGCTTTCACGGCCATTAAGATATAAAGAACTTTCACTTTCGGGTTTAGACCGTGTTAATGGATTTTCA
The DNA here is from genome assembly GCA_958510825.1 of Brachypterus glaber. Lineage (NCBI taxonomy): Eukaryota > Metazoa > Arthropoda > Insecta > Coleoptera > Kateretidae > Brachypterus > Brachypterus glaber. The sequence continues at coordinate 34,755 of CAUEHQ010000079.1, read as the reverse complement.
CTTTCCGACGTTTCGTCTCTTACTACTAGAGACATCTTCAGGGATTAATTGATAGAGTATAGATGGCGCTGCGTGAATAAAGTCGGTTGTCAAACGTGCTCCTGCTAAAATTAAGATTTTTAAACGTAATCGCCACTGAAAATTAGTAGAAAACAACAAAATCGAACCTCTGTGAAGTGCTGTTTATGATAGTGAAAAGTTAAAATGTCTAACACTAGGAATAAATCCGAAATCAAGGAAATTGTTAAAGAAGCAATCAAGGAGCTCTTTAAAGACGAAAATTTTATCGAATCGGTGCTACAGTCGTTCAACAAAAAAATTGACCTTCTAAAAACTGAAACCGATAAAAAAATCCAAGACATAAAAACTCAGGTAAACACTGTTGAAGAAAAACTGGATAACTTATTGCAGGCCGAAAAAGCCAATAACATCTGTATTTATGGAGTCGCCGAGGAAAAAAACGAAAACACGAATGAGGTTATGTCGAACTTGTTAAAAAATGCAAAATTAGATTTTCCAATTAACTATGCATACAGAATTGGAAAAGGCCAAACAAATGGTAAGCGTCGCCCTATTATACTTAAATTTAAAAACAGTGAAGACAAGAATGCAGTTCTCAAAAACTGCAATAGGTTTAAAAACAAGAATGTTTACATATGTGAGGAACTTACGAAACAAAGACTGGATCTTCTAAATGCATCGAAGGAAATACTTGGTAAATCCAATGTGTGGTCAATTTATGGAAAAATCATGACCAAAATAGACAATAAAGTGGTGCAAATCAGAAATCTAAGGCAGCTTTCTGAACTCAAATGACATTCTTCTCTTCTTTTTCTTTTTTTTTTAAATACCAAAATAATACTGTAAGTTATTTAGATCTAATTACCTTACTCAGTACATAAATCATACCCCATGGGTAATTACTATGTATCGACCTTATAGGTTGAAGTCTAGACAGGTAGCTAATCTGTATAGTAAATTATATTACTTAAGTAAATAATTATTTTTTCTTTATTTATACTCTCATAGAGTTTCTGTGATATAAAAAAACAATGTCTAATTTATTTCTAGAGGGATTTCTAATTATTGTAGCTTTAAAATTAGATTACCTATTTTATTATCCTAGAGTCCATTTTGTGATATATTTTTAATTTTAAAAGGGTAAATAAATAAATATATTTTTCATTTGGGTAAAAACAAAACTTGGGAGTTCATGTGCAACCTAAATTTATACTTTCTTTTTGTATTATTCTTAAGATTAATTTTTAGTTTTAGGTCCTTAGTTTTAATCTCAAAATTCAAAATAATTTTGATATTGTTGATGCCGAGGAAGTCGAAACAAGGGAGTATGAATGTATTAAGGATATACAAGTAAGAAATTCAAACAATAATATTTTAAATATAGTACACTATAATATTAGAAGTATAAACAAAAACCTAGAGGAGTTTTTGATATATCTTGAAGATTTAGGGTTAGAAAATATAGATGTGATAATTCTTTCGGAAACATGGGTCTTGCAGGAGGTAAGTACTTTTTATATTCCAAATTTTAACATTTTATATAATGAATCAAAACAAAACCAAAATGATGGAGTTGTGGTATATATTAGGAGTAGTATTCTTTATGAAACCTATACAAAAACTTTCTCAGAAACAAAACTACTCAGGTTTACATTTACAGTAAAAAATACTACTTTTGGCATAACTTCATCATATAGGCCTCCAGGCATAAATAAAGAGTTATACATAAATGAGCTGTCTGACTACTTTCAGAACTTAAATAAACAAAATTTGGAACTTTTTATAGGAGATATCAATATAAATCTATTAGAAGAAGAAAACGTAAATGAAGTAAATAAACTTAATGACTATTTGGGTATTTTGGGCAATCATGGTTTTTTATCTTATGTAAATAAACCCACACGAGTTACGGAAACAACAAAATCTATTATTGATCATGCTTTTATAAACACAAATCGAAAAAATATTAAAATTGATCCTTGTATAATAAAATCCTGTATAACTGATCATTATATGCTTTTTCTAAAATTCGAATTTACAGAAACAATTTTAAACAATAAAACAAATGAACAAAAAAATATAAAAGTAATAAATTTTGATCAAATAAAAAAATCTCTAGAGAAGGAAACTTGGGAAGAAGTTTTATTAGAATCTGATGCTGAAAAAGCATATGAAATTTTTTTACATAGGGTAAACAAATCTATTAAACTAAATACCGAAACAAAAATAATCAAAAACAAAAACCGGAAAATTAAACCATGGGTAACACAGGGACTAATAAATTCTATCCACCACCGAGACTATCTAAAAAAACAACTAAATAAAAACCCGTCCCCCGAAAAAAATACTGAATTTAAACATTATAGGAATATTTTAAATAACTTAATAAGAAATACTAAAAATAATTTTTTTAAAAACAAAATAGAAAGTGCTCAAAAAAATTTCAAAAAAATATGGCAAACCATAAACCAGGCCTCAGATACCAATAAAAAAACTGAAAAACGTCCCATAGTTGTTGAAGATAAGGATGGTAATGTCTTAAAAGAAGACAAAGAAGTAGCAGATCGTTTTAACGACTTTTTTGTAAATATCGGCAAGGAAATGGCTAAAAAAATAAATAAATCTAAGCGAACTGTAGCAAAAAATAGGAACAAAAACTCACTTTTTCTCCACCCAGTTACAGAAAATGAGATAATATCCATTATATATAATTTAAAATCTAACTCGGCTCCCGGTCCAGACAACATATCTGCTATTTTCATAAAAAACTGCCATCTTTATCTACTCAAACCTCTAGTCCACATTATAAATCTTAGCTTTTTAAACGGTTTTACTCCCAAATATTTTAAGGAATCAGTAACAATTCCCATCTATAAATCTGGAGACAAAAAAAAAACAACAAATTATAGACCTATTACGTTGATAAATAATTTTGCAAAAATTTTTGAACAATGTGTTAAATCTCGCTTATCACAATTTTTAACCAAATATAAAATATTAAGTAGTAACCAGTTCGGGTTTCAAAAAAACATTAGCACGGAAAATGCAGTAGTAGAACTTCTTAGACACGTTATATATACAAATAACAAAAATAAAAAATGCCTTGCCATCTTCCTCGATCTGGCCAAGGCATTTGATACCGTTAATTTTGAAATTTTGTTAGAGAGACTTGAAGCTATTGGTATCCGTGACTCTGTATTAAATTTGTTCAAAACTTACTTAACAAATCGGTTCCAAATAGTAAAAATAAATAACAACACAAGTGAACCCCTTCCTGTATCCATGGGCGTGCCACAAGGGACAGTTTTGGGACCAATTTTGTTTCTAATTTATATAAATTTACTCGGAGACTTAAATATTAATGGTGTAATCTTATCTTATGCTGACGATACTGTTATTATTTTTGAAGGAAATACGTGGGACAGTGTATTTAAGACGGCTGAATTGGGTATTCAAAAGATTTATGAATGGTTGAACCAAAGTCTTTTAAGCTTAAACATAACCAAAACAAAATATATGACTTTTTCCGCAACGGTTGTTGATCAACCGCCCTTTGATGCTCTTAAGGTACACTGCAGCGATTGTAAAAATTTTACGACATGTACATGTCAATGTATTTGTAAGGCTAAGTCGCTCAGATACCTTGGAGTCGAGGTGGATCAGCATCTGAAGTGGGATCAGCACATAAATAACCTAGTTAAAAAGCTCAGGATTTTGGTTCACAAATTTTATAAGCTAAGAGATATCTTGAATAAAAAAAACTTAATTATTGTTTACAACTCCCTAGTTGAATCAATTTTAAGATATTGTATCATAGCCTGGGGGGGTTGTTATAATAACGCCATTAGCCCTCTGGAAAAAGCACAGAATAATATCCTTAAAGTAATTTTAAAAAAGTCACGTCTATTTTCAACCGACTTATTATATAAAGAAATCGATTTATTAAGCGTGAGAAAATTATATGTATATCAATCATTACTTTGGATGAAAAAAAATATACCCGTAAAAGATCAATTTTATGAAACAAGACAAAATTCTTCTGTAAACCTACCCTTGTTTAAGAAATGCTTTACTCAAAAAAATTTATTTTTTTACGCGCCAAAATTTTTTAATATATTACCTAAAGAAGTAGCTCAGATAGTTCGTTATGAAAGGTTTAAATTCGAAGTAAAAAGAATAATAAACTTACAAGAAATTCAATTTCTAAACATTATCTATGACTAAGGTATCCTCCTGCAACCCTTTCTCAATGCAACCCTTTCTCATTGGTACTTACATCTATATTTTTATATATATATTTTTTATTGTTATATATTCTTTTTTTTTTTTTTAATTTCCCTTTTTCTTTATATTTTTCTATATACACATGTAGTTTTGATCTATATATATATGTAACCTTGATTTAGAATTTTTCGTTATTCTTGATTATACTCCTTTTTATGTGTGTATTATAAAATTCGTTTCACATATTTATTTCGCCCTCCCGGGTCTTTCGACTCTCTCGGTAGAAACAAATGATAATAAGCATTATAAATTCAAAGCCATTGCAACTAATTTTCTTTTTTTTTTACAAAATGCTGAATTAAACTCAAGAGTTTTGTCCACAAACAAACCCCAGGTTTAGGTGGCAATTCAAGGATTTTATATTAATGATTATGATTGTAATATTTTCATCTGTTTCTTGAGTCTTAGTTCAAATAAACATGTAACATTGTAGCAATCAAGTATGTAATTATAATATTTTGTAAAATTTAAAATACCTACATAAATAAAATTATTATTATTATTATTATTAAAAAAAAATCTGAAACTTATTTAATGACAATACCGTACGTACGGTCCAAAAGTCACCTCCCTCTTAACTTTTAAACGAGTTAAGGTATCGACTTAAAATTTGGAACTCAGAAATAAGACAACTTAAACTATCTTTTTGCATATATTTAATATTTTTAGCTCTTAAAATTTGGGCAGGGGGCCTAGGGAACAATTTTTTTTTAAATAGAGGAGGTCGTGTGATACATCATTTTAAAGCTTATTATAGTCTTATCTATAATGTTAGAAAAACAATTATTTTTAAAGTTTGAAGGTAGAAAGTTATTCTTACCTTAGTATTTTGCGAATTTTACTATGTAAGCACTACACTACACATTCGCCACTCAATATAATATTTGCGCGCGATATTTTCACGCACGTAATGTCTACGCGCAAGCGTAAATAGTAAGTACTGTCTACGCACATGCGTATTAAGAGATAATGTCTTTACTGTAATGTAATGTCATGTAATGTCAAGTAATGCCACGTAATGTCGATAATGTCGAAGTAATGTCAGCCAAAGCGAACATGTATTGTCTAAGGTGAGACACCCCTCGACCAAATCTAGTTCAACGTCGCAAAATTGTTTTTTTATTTCCGGTCTTAAACCCTACCCAATAAACCGAAAATCAAAACTCCCTGAACTATTTCCATTTATCGACCTGAAGACTGGACTATAACTGGAAATACGCCGGGTACTGGTTATTAAGTTTAGTAAACAAACGCTTGATTGTTTTTAGTTGATACAACCGGCATTTAAAATATACAATGTTTTAGGATAAAAACAATAATATTATTGCGATTTAAATAAAGTGAAAATTTTAATTTAAAAACGAAAAAAAAATCTAAAAAAGGGTGACTAGAGCAACTTTATTTAGACAATGGTGAAAACCCCATATCGATATCTTGCATTTTAACCAATCGTAACAGAATCCAACTCACTCACACATACATATTTATTTTTTTTCCTTCATGGACAAGAAAAACTTTAGTTTTTTTTACAATATAATATATTATATTTGAAACTCGATTTAAAACAAAAAAAAATCTAAAAAAGGGCGACGTTAGCTATTTAAGCAACTCTTTAATTAAACAATGGTAAAAACCCTATATCGATATGTTTATTAATAACCGAAAATAATAAAAAAAAGCCTTACAAATTGCATTTCGACCAATCTTAATCGGGTCTAACACACACATATTTAATTTTGTTTTTCTATTTTGCGACTATTATAAGCTCATAATCACACGCATTTTGCGTGTTCTTATGGGCCCATAAGAGGTCTACTTTTTTTTCTTTTGGGTTGGCAACAGACAAAAGTCTATCTCTTGACGTTTGCCGTGCAATTGTGAACGTCGGTTTAATTTTCTACAAAATTTTGTGTTTAGGTTATGTTTTACCGTGTTAAAATTGTGGCTTGATTACTTGCAGTGGAAAAGAGAAGAAATGACTATAAAATATATCAAAATAATATTCGTTCTTAGAATTTTAAACATGGCGAAAACTGTAAAGCCAATTCGAAACAAAAATCCCTAAATCAGTCATCAATTTAAATGTAAGTTTTTTAAAATTTTAGAGCAAAATAGAAAAAGTTGTATAAAGCACTCGTTTCATAACACGTTTTTAACGCACTAGTACTTTAGAAAACTCACCGCAAGCGGCTCGTTTTCTAAACTTGTACTCGTGCGCTAAAAACGTATGTTATGAAACTAGTACTTTAATATACTATTTTCCATCATGAAAAAGAAAAGATTTGAGGAGTTTTTTTTATTTGAAAGGGGCCGCAAATTAGGCACCTAAAAACCTATTGACCTTATAAACAGATAAATACATCAAAATATCCTAAAGAAAAATTGATCTTTTTTTTTAAAGAAAACCGAGGTGGGATTTAAATTATAGCGTCGTTTATGGAGAAGGTATAGAGAAAGGGTAACGCGGATTATATATGTGCCGGCAGCGTCCCTTCTTTTATATGCACATGACACGCCGGCATTCAAACTTCCCGGACCTCCGGGCAAACATGGAATTCCACTCCGACATCTTCCGGATTTGACCCAAGTGTCTGGATTTCTCATATATAGATACTCTTAGATCGTTCCATATAACATCTGCCCGTTAAAACAATAATTATACGAAGTATCCAAATAGTATATTACATAACTAGTGTGGAAAGTGACATATTTCATGCGAGTATGAAGGTTTACGAACGAGCCGTTAGGCGAGTGAGGAAACTCCACGAGTGTACGAAATACACTTTCCAAGGAGTTATGTACACCATTATTCCTACGATCCTGAAAAAATATAAAGTTTCTTAATTTAATATTTTCTAATTTTTATTACTTATTCAAGAATTTTTGAGAAAAGCAAAGCATACAAAGCAAAAAATAGCATACAAATTTATTTAGGTTAAACAGGAAATATGATTTTCTTTTACTTTTAGATTTCTTGATTTTTAAATTTAATATAATATTATACAATAAAATACCTAGCTGTTTAATGGGTTGCCTATAACGCAAGCCTCTTGTGTAAATCCAGGCAAGACACTTTGCTAATTAAATTAGATTTCTTTAGATATGTTCCCATATAAAACAGTAAAATTGTACTGTTTATACGATTTCATAAGAAAAAGACCGTGCGTTTTGACGTTTTTTATAAAATCTAAGGTTACTAAATGAAAAATTAAGTAATTTTTATAAAATCTATACATAAGCAAAACATCCCAAGTTATATCTTGGTCAATCTAGTAAGGCTATAACTAGTTACCATTTTTGACATGAAAAACAGAAATATTTTGATTGAAAAAAAAAAAATATCATAAAATTCTGTGATGAAAGGTAAAAATGGCATATAAAACGAGGTGAGCTAAATTCGTAGAATCTACAATGTAAATTAAGGCAAACCTCTACATACGTGAAATTAGGCAAACCTACATTCATAAATATGAAACTAGGGTGATATAAAAATATTAAACTAGTGTGATATAAGGCGTTTTCTGAAGAACAAATGAGTGTGCTAAATGTCAGGGGAGGGGCCATGAGGGCATGATTAATACAGAGAAAAGTTAAAAAAGGATCGATTATTTTATCAGTGTGTAATTGTGTGTAGTTGCAATCTTTATATTATTACTAATCAAAAAGTTGGTATTATTTACCGGTTGTTAATTTTTCTGAATACAGTATTATACTTCTAGATCAGTATTAACAACAACTCAAAGTATACCATAGAATAGAATAGAATTTTATTTTCTCCTTATGTACATATTACAGTTGAAAAAAAAAAAATAACAAAAATTGGTTTATGCACCAAACCTAGTTAAGGTATTGAGAAAAATGTCTATAGAATAATTTTGTAAAAGATTAGAAAAACATATATAAAAAATTATAAAGGATAGTAATTATATAAGGTATACAGTATAATGCAGTTCAATTTAAAAAAAACATATATAAATACATATAGTAAAAAAAAACTAAAATAAAAATAACAAAATCTAAAAAAATCTAAAAAAATCTAAAAAAATGACTCTAGAATTGTTTATTTAGAAATTCGTTTTTTAAATCATAAAAAACATTTGCCTGAAGAAAAGTTCTTAGTTTGGACTTAAATATATTTATTGAAGATGCCTTTTGAATTAAATTAGGTAAGTGATTGAAGTACTTGATACCAGAATATAAAGGCCCTTGTCGGGATTTTTCAGATCTATAATTAGGTAATAGCAGACAGTTATTTGTTCTAGTAGGGTAGTTATGCCTAACGGATGACGTTGATATATTTTCACGGTGTTTGTATACTAATATGCAAATCTTGTAAAGGTATAGATCATAGATCGTAAATATCTTCAGTCTTGAAAACTGATCTCTGCACGTTTGCCTACGTTTGAGATTACACATCACCCTTATTGCCCTTTTTTGTGTCTTGAATATTACTTCGGTATTCGGCGAGGAGCCCCAAAATTCTATTCCATATTGAGCTAAACTGTGAAAATAGGCATAATATGCATTTTTAGCAGAGCATAGATCCAGTTCTCTTCCAACCTTATCAATAGCAAAAATTGCTTTACTTAATTTGGAGTTTAGTTCGTTGATGTGCGATTCCCATTTTAGGTACTTGTCTATTTTTAGACCCAGGAACTTAGTATTATCTGTTGAATTTATAATACCTAGATCAGTATTTAAATTTACATTTTGTACGGGCACGTAGGACATTTGAAAAGAAATACTATTAGTTTTACTAGTGTTTACTAAGAGTTTATTGGCACTAAACCAATCAATAATTCGATTCATAATGTCCTCTGACTGCAGAATTAAATTATTAAAAACTTTATTGCTACATATAATACTAGTATCATCAGCGAATAATGAGAACCACACATCAGGAAAATTGGCCACCAGATCGTTGATATAGATAAGGAAAAGAACTGGACCTAAAATAGAGCCTTGTGGGACTCCACATTTAACATTTTGTACGTTTGAAGAAGATTTAGATATATAAGAACCGTTTTGAAAATCAATTTCTACGTACATTCTGCGATCCATCAGATAAGATCTAAACCACTTATGAGGAAGACCTCTAATGGCGTATTGGTGAAGTTTTTCTAGTAAAATTTCATGATCGACACAGTCGAAAGCCTTTGAAAGATCGCAGAATATACCCAGAATTGAGTCTTTCTCCTCCCAGAGCCTGTTTAACCTATCAATAAGAGCAAAAGTTGCGGCAGTTGTATTTTTATTTTTTTGAAAGCCGTATTGGCAATGAGTTATTATAACCTTATCGATTAAAAAAGACATCAATTGTTCTTCTACAACTTTTTCAAAAATTTTTGAAACCGATGTTAGTAAAGAAATAGGTCTATAGTTAGATATAATGTTTTTGTCCCCGGATTTAAAAATAGGTTTAACTATTGCTGTTTTTAGACTGTCAGGAAAAATGCCGGTTTGTAGAGATATGTTTATGAGGTGAGCTAAAGGTTTCTTTAATATATCTATATTACTTTTTATCAGCTGGATTGGAATTTTATCAGTTCCAAGAGATTTTTTATTCTTTAGTTTTTTTACTGTCTTGTCAAGATCTATTTCTGTTATAGGTTTAAAAGAAAATATGTTGTCACTTTGAAATTTAGCATTTTGTAGGTATTCTCTGTAGGTTTTTTTGCTTTTAATGTTTTTTGTTAAATCAATTGCTTGGTTAGAATAAAAACTACAAAATTTATTTGCTATTTTTTCTGGATCTTTTAACACCTCGTCCCCATCCCTTACCTCTATATTCTCAAAAACTTTCTTCTTCTTTTTCCCAGTGTATTTGTTTATAAAATTCCAGATGGTTTTTATTTTATTATCGGATTCATTTAATTTCTTTTGAAAACATTTTTTTTTAGAAAGTTTAACAGTTTGTTTAAATATTTTACAGTATAGTTTAACGTAATTTAAAAAGGCCTTATCTTTAGTTTTACATTTTATAAGGAATAAACTACGCTTGTTTATACTTGAAATTTTTATGCCTTTTGTTAGCCATTCTTTTTTGTTCGGTTCATTTTTTATTTTAATTTCCTTTTCTGGGAAACTGTTTTCAAAACAAATATCGATACCCTGAGAAAAAGAATCAAAAGCAACATTTACGTCATTTGTTTTGTAAGTATCGGACCAGTCAATCGCAGATAGTTTTTGCCTGAATTTAGTTGTATTTATATCATTAAAAAGCCTAATTTTTTTAAATTTTTGTAATTGTGGAATGTCTGACAAAAGATCTAGTTTAAGAAGTTGACCATAATGATCAGACATGCCAGATTGTAATACTTCAGTATGAAAGTTACAATTTGGGTTAATAACAATGTTATCAATTACCGATGATTTTGTTTGGCAAACTCTGGTAGGCGACTTTACGGTTGTTTCAAGACTGAACATACTTAAAATACTTAGAAATTCGCTTGAGCTACAATTTTCTTCTAAAACACAAATGTTAAAATCCCCGCATAAAATTAGTCTAAAATCATTATATTTATCATTTATTTCTAGTAAAATTTGGAAAAATAAGCTAAAAAATTCTTTTTCATTACCATTTATCGGTGACCTGTATATTCCTAGTATTAACACTTTTAAATCATCACTTTTAATAGCTACAAACTCAAATATCATTTCCTTAGGTTTTATTTCTAAATTTAAAGTACAAAATTTTAGATTGTTTTTAACATAAAATAAAACGCCACCCTTTTCTCTTGTTGACCTAGAAAAACATCCTTGCACTGAGTATCCATCTAATTTTGTGTAGTCACTTTCTCCAGGTTTTAGGTGATGTTCTGTTAGACAAATTACATCAATATTTTCTTCACACAAAAATATTTCAATTTCTTCTGTTTTATTTCTTAAACTTTGAATATTTTGGTGAAATTGTTTGAATTGAGTTTTTAATTTTTTTGTTTGTTTCTTAAAGTCATTTTCCTGGTTTCCTCATTTTGATTTCTGTCCCCTTCTTCTGTTTGTTTTCTTGTATGGATTTCTTCAAGTTCGTTTATGTCCGGGTTTAATTTATAGACTTTTTTATCAATACTTATCCTATCATATTTTAAAAAAGCCTCTTTGCCTTCTTCTTTGGCCTTTATGAGAAAAGGTTTCAATAACTTTCTCGTTTCCAATGTTTTTGAGGTGTAGTGCTCGGATACAGCGTAGTTAGAGCCCTCCAACTTTTTAACGTTATTTAATACTTCGTTTTTGATTTGTATGTTTTTAAATTTTATCAAAGTTGTTGAATTTCTAGAATTTTTATTGCTTATTTCTTTAACTTCTTCTAAGTCAGAAGGGTTTATATTTATTTTTAATAATTTTTTTGCAAGTTTTACAACCTCATTTTGATGATTTCTTTCTTGTAGACCATAAATGATTAAATTTTTGCTATGATTTTCTTTTTCTAATGGATTTATTATTGTTTCAAGATTATTGACCCTAGTACACAGTTGTTTATTTTTCGTTTCGAGGGCTTCGATGCGGATTTTTTGCTGCTGAGACTCGGCAAGGTGAACAGTGACCGTAGTCAATATCTTATCGATTTTTTTTTCATACGTTAAATACTATAAGTGTGATATGCTTTACCAAATGTTACAGTAATTTTTACTATAACATGCTAGTATTAATAAACACATGTTGCGTGGGGATTTAAATGTACCAGCCCGGTCTCTATGTTCGTAAGACAACATTTTGTATACAATACACACATTGCAGTATTTAATATCACAAGAAAAGTATTAAATACGAATGATGGATATATAAATAACAAATATATATTTACAAATAAAATTTAGTATTAAAATTACAATGACATTTACTGAGTGTAGCTATCACAATAACTGAGAATAATCTAAGTACCTACTCATTTGTATGGAAAGCTGATTTATTAACATGATATCAGACTGAGACATAGCGAAGGTACTTTATTGAAGGGGAAAGGATAAAGCATAATTTTGCCAAATTTTCAGTAGAAAAATTACCAAACAACAACCATAACTAAAAACGTTCTTTAACTTAATTTTCCCGACTTCAACTGACTACACCCCAAACTCCGTACCCCTGCGGTTCTATATGGCACCTTTTAAAATCAAACAATTGCTAAATTTTAAGGCTGATTCAGGCATAATTATCACTAACTAAAGTAAGCCATTCTGTCCTTTTTATTGGCCAGGTAAGAAGCCATATTTTAATTTAATTATGCCTAAATCAGACTTAAATAAAGTGGTTTGTAAGTGTACTGAAAATAATTTACTAGATTATTTTATACCGGGTGATCCAACAAAAACTTTAACTTGGACAAACGGGTATTATGTGTTTTTTTATTTATGTAAAAATATAATGTTTTTAAATTAATTAATTAATGCATGTTTTAAGTTTTTGTAATACGTTTTCTCGAGGACTACTGAACCGATTAAAAAAAATAAAACTTTGTTATAACTAGAATTAGAGAATCTTTTCAATAATGTATTAAATGTCCCACATTCCCATTTAAGATTTTCGAACTAAGTGGTGGGGGTAGTTACGTCAATTATTGGTTACATGTCAAAAGATGCCCCCCTTAAAATAAAAGTTAACCTGTCTAGGCGTTTTTGCGACTAGTCATTAGTTTCGATTTTATCCAAAGTTAAAGTTTTCGTTGGATTACCCGGTATACAGAGGATAACCAAAAACTAACAATGTCATTCAAATTGATAAAATAACCAAAAAACAATGTCATTTAAATTCTTAAAAATAACAATAAATAAATCTTTTAAAGTAAAAATTTGGAGATAATAATTATATAATTGTTGTATACAATGAACCTCCCAAGTTAATTTTTCATCAACATTTAGTCACAGAAAATTACCCTCCATTACTCCACCTTAATTTTTACCAAAGGAAAACATTAAAAATAATGACCACTAATAGTGTTATTTTAACAGTATTACCAACTTATGACCATTACTGTAACCATTGCGTTACAAATGGACATTAACGTAACCTTATCTGCTAACAATTAAAGCCAGTCAAGTGACAGATTATTTTAAAGCGACATGAAAACTCAAGATATTTATTTTATAAAAATTACAGGTTTCGAATTTAAATTGCTGCCTTAAACATTATGATAGCCTAAGAGCTGGTGGACATTTTCAACAAGTAATTTTTTCCAGTCGGAATTTTAAGGGTTTTTGTTGATTTTTTTCAGGTATGTAATCAAAACTTTATTCGAACGATCTACAAAATATCAAATAGTATATGTTTTGGTGTGTTTGTGAAAAAATTTTTATTGCAAAATTCGGAAAATTGTGGAAACCATGGCCTTTACTCCGAAACGCCTTTTTTCTATCGTTTGCAGTGACCACGATTTCTCAAAAACTAATTTACCGATCATCTGAAATTTTTCGGTGTTGTTCCTTATTACAAGAGCTAGTTCGTGAAGGAAGGGTTTCGCAAAAAAAAATACGAAAATTGTTAACCGCTGGGGTGTTTTATCGAAGGACCTTTGTGACGTGAGGCAAAATAGAGACTTACTTGTATTGTTCCAGGTATCTTCTTGTACTTGGGCCTAAGATGTGGTGTTTCCTCGGAGAAATGGCGTAAGCCCTATTTGCATTCGTTCTACGCGAAACGTTATTTATTGGATGTATTTTCCATAGCGTGATTCATTACGAATAACTATTGTTATTTTTGTTCTTTGGAAGCGATAGTGGCGTGAGTATCGCGCCCCTGACGAATTTTAACGTATTGTCCGTATACGGTATACCGTGCTGTTTTACCAACTCTTTCAAAACTACTGAAATATCGCTTTAAGCCAGCTAGTACGTCATTAGCACGAAACCTCATATTTGTCCGCATAAGTGACTTATCAAAATATACTATATACAGGATGAAAACTAAACAAAAATGGCGATCATTTTTCCAAAAAATCGATTTTTAGTGTTCCGAAAATTGAAATTGAAAAGTAGAAACCTTCGTTTAAATAAAAATTCCTTCGTTCACGAACTAGCTATTGTAATTAGGAACAACATCTAAAAATTTCAGATTGATCGGTAAATTGGTTTTCGAGATATCGTGGTCACCACAAACGATAGAAAATAGGCGTTTCGGGCAAGCGGCATGGTCTCCACAATTTTCCAAATTTTTCAATAAAATAATTTCACAAACACATCAAAACATATACTATTTGATATTTTGTAGATCGTTCGAATAAAGTTATGATTACATATCTGAAAAAAATCATTAAAAACCCTTAATTTTCCCGAGCCACGAGGTATATAACCCCTTATAATTCCGACTGGAAAAAATTACTTGTTGAAAAATTCCACCAACTCTTAGACTATGACCGCAAAAAAAGGCGTTTCGGGGCAAGGGCCATGGTCTTCACAATTTTCCGAATTTTCCAATAAAAAAAAATTCACAAACACATCAAAATATATACTATTTGATATTTTGTGGGTCGTTCGAATAAAGTTATGATTACATATCTGAAAAAATCAATAAGAACCCCTTAATTTTCCCGAGCCACGAGGTATATAACCCCTTAATTATAATGTCTTTAGAATAGAATAGAATATAATAGAATTTATTTTTGCCATAAATTATAAAATTTTTACACACGTCAATCAAAATAATGATTAGAATTGTAACTGTACATGATTAGAATTGTAATTTTACATAATTAAAAATGTAATTTACACGATTAAAACTGTAATTTTACACAGGTGTTCTTATTAAAATTTCACAAAATGTGTTTTTTTTTACATAAAACATACTTAAAAAAAACACAATTAAAAAAGTCCATCAAAGATGGAAGCGTCCGAGTTTAAAAACTCGTTAAAATCATAAAATGCCTGCCTTAACTAAAACGATTTTATAGTTTATTTAAAGCGCCTGGTACTTAAAACATATGTAAAATTTGGCCGGGAGAAAATACCTAGTTAAAATGTTTACCAACTCTCAGCGGAGACTATAATTATAAGTCGTTAGAATTAAATTTATCGCCATATAGATGATAAGTAGTTAATGTCTAAATTAAGTTAAGATCATGTTACAATCACCCCTGCTAAACATAACTGACGTCATCAAAAATTATGGTGAAAGAGCCCTCTATAATTTAATCTAAATTCGGGGTTCTATGATAAATAATTAATTTTAAATTTATGGTAAAAAATAGATTAGGTAGGGGATTTTATAATTGATTTTTTTTATAATTTCATCCAATGCATTTAAACGAATGTATTATAAATTAAATATTTTCTGTTTTAATTTTTAGTTACAATTATATTATATTACAATTATATATATTATCACGCGGTTATGCTACTCATAAAAAATACATAACAGTTTTAATTTCCATATAGGGACTTAATAGTAAAATTTTAGACAATTTCCATATTTTATTTTAATGAGTTGTACGCAATATACTGCGTACCTATTGGATAAATATCACGACTCAACAAAAAATTTATTGTTCTTTGTCCTAAAGTTTATATTATGATTTTTTGGTTCATTATGCACAAAAACGAAAAGAAAATACCTTCTTTTGGTTTAAAGTTTGCTTTTGTGATAGTTGTGGTAATAATACTCATTTTCGATTTTTTTTATAAATTTCAATTAGTTTAAATACATTCAAAAATACCGCAAGATCTGAGTGGGGTTTTTACGTTCACGCAGTGCCTCCAGATGGCACTCAAGTGATAAACAACGATCAGGTGTTTTGTACATGTCGAGAAAACGTTAAAATGGCATCGCGAAAGTAAATATGTTGCTGATGCATTTTGCTACGTACGTGGTCAATTTATTAAAGTTCGAGACATGAAATATGAATTAAAAACATCTCACGTTCTCTGTGAATTCTATGAAGCATATTTTGACTGTCCTGTTCGGAATTAACACAAGCCATGGGCTCCAAATGTTGCTCGTAGTTATTGTAAAAGATGTTTGGAAGGTGAGCAATTTTTAATTAAGCAGTGAATCAACTGTAATGGACATATTAACGTTATCAAGTATTTGCCAATGAAAACATGATGGGAGACTATATCTGGGGTTTATTGAGAGAAAGTACTTATGAACATAAAAGAAAGAGTAAGAGTGTACACTTTTAAAGTATTTTCTACTTTTTTGTAAGTTATTTTGATAGTAAAACTTAATAAAAATGATAAACAAATTTATTTCGATGATTCTATCTTCCAATAAAAAAAAATACCACAGATTTTGAAAAATATCGTTCAATCGGTCTTCTCAACACAAAAGCAAACTTTTTTATGCCATATAATTTTTTTTTCGTGTAATTACGACTTAAACTATCGAAATTTTATACTTTAGTCAAAGTTATAAAGTCAAATTCAAATTTTTTGTTGACCCGTGTATTTAATTAAGCATAATTTCACTACAAAGTAAGTAAATAGTGACCAATTTTTTATTCCCAATTGATAACAAATACATTATAACACATTTTACTAAAAAATATTTGATTTTGCGTTCCTAACCTTAAAATAATTTTCAATTTTATCATTTATTTAAACAATAAAACTACGTAATTTTCTTGGCCTGTTAGTTTTTTTTAGAATTATTATTAAAGACCAACCCTGCGTAATGTTACGGTTTCAAGAGAAATCATTCTTGTCACCAAAAGCAAAACCTAATTAACGGAAGAAACATAGTCAAAATTCTAGTGTCAAAAACAATAGTTTCCAAGTGCCCAAGGGGGGAATGAATCCTTTATCAACTAGGGCAATATTTGACACTTGAGTGTGCACACAGAAAAATATTTTACTCTAGGGCATAAGTTTAGGATCCGTGGATCTTAAGATTACAACAGAGAACTATAAGTGTACCTACGTATTATCAGTAGTAATATCATAAGTGCATGTTGAATTATCGATAATTGTTTTACTGTATTAAAAAAATATTTTGCTTGGCAATTGTTTGAGTGCATTTTTCATGTTACAAAATTCCGAGACCGCAGGTCAAGGAATTTTGACGAAAAATGCACGAAAACAATTTCCTTCAGCAAAATGTTTTTTTATATACAGTAAAAAAATTATATATAATTCAACATGCACGAATGGTATTTTGAAAGACAATTTCACAAACAAAATAAGGAAGTATGTAATTTTACCATGTTTAATGTTATTTCATATTTAAATTAAAAATTTAAGAACTAATATTTACTTGTTCGCGAATGTTGGCAAGTCTAAACTTTGCTTGAGGGATATTTTATGCTTGAGATTATTCCAATAAAATATTTTTTATCATATATTTTAGCATTTAAATAAAAATTATTGCTGTTTTTGTTTAAAAAGTTTAGTTTTGAACTGAAAATAAATAAAATAACGGTTGTTTCCACCCGTAAAAAAACAATTTATATTGCTTATCAATAAAAATAAATCAACTAAAGGTAAGCTTCACAAATTAAAAACACCTTTTGCAAAAATATAACATTTATTAAGATGTCAGTAACTGTCAGTTTCTTGTTTCCATAGTAACCAAGTGATAATTGCATATGTGCAAAGATTATCAGATTCATTTTGATCTGATTGGTCAAGAAACTAAAAATGCAAGGTTTTAATTGGCCTTTATATCGATCGCGTAGAATGAAAAGCTCGGATATTTTTTTGACATATTGAATTTTTAAACTGACATTGAATGTGAACGTCAATAGTTTTATACTATAGGGGAGATGAGATCATAGATAATTTTTTAATTACCGATAAATAAAAGCAAAACCAAGGTAGCTTCTTTAACGAATATTATATCTAAACTTTATTAAGCAAAGGCAATGTTAAAAATCATTGAATTTTTGCCCGTCCAATAAAAGTTAATTGAAATAAAATAGTTATTTTTGTCCTAAAATAATTGTAAAAAATACTTCGCCGAAAACAATCGGGAACATTTTTGAAATATGCTATTGCGTAATACAGGGTAGGGTGATCATTCGAAAATAATCCACACCAAATACCTCGCAAACTAAGTACAAAATGAAATAATTGTTAATTTTTATATTGTGCTTAGTTTACAAGATATTTGGGGTGGATCGTTTTCAAATGATTACGCAATAGCACATTTTAAAATTGTTCCCGATTGTTTTTGGCTAAATAAGTATTTTTACTATTTTATAATATCACATAACCTCTATTGGAGGAGCAAAAATTTGATTATTTTTAACAATTTAAAAATATTTTTTAGTTATTTTGGAACCAAAATAACTATTCAATACTATTAATAAACTTTTATCGGAGGGGCAAAAATTCGATAATTTTTAACATTGTCCTTCCACAAATTGAACAAATTAAAATTAATAATTATTATTTAAGGTGAATAAGCTCATCATAAAAATTATGATATATTTTTGGAATCACAACTTTTAACTCCTGTAGATCCTTATATTTAGTTTTTTCAGTGCACTTCTTTGGTTTATTACGGATTCTCTCAAGTTAACAAGATTTTCATCCAAAAACTTTCTCAACCCGCGGGCCCGATAATCACCAAAAAAAAATTGAATCGGGAAATTTATAGTTTAAGTTGTGTACCGACAGACCTACAGACAGATTTTTTTACTTAAATGTATTTTTGCATATAAAGCCATAAAACGCAAAAATAGGCAATACAAAACATGATTTTTTTTACCAATCCAAGGACTGCTTTCCAGCTACTTCTCGGACAGTAGGTATTCCGAGATTTTGGTGGAAAGCAAAATGTAAAGCAAATTTGAATACTGACAAAATTTTAAGTAAAATATATTTATTTTTGAAAAATTGCACATGGTGATATAATCTCCACTACATTTTTAAGTTTTGACAAAGACATTTAATGTCAGTGACAAATTTATTGAAAACCGATATACGAGCTTTTCATTTTACGCAATCGATATATTGTTTGTGAAATAGTCAATTAAAATTACGTTAATGTTGACCCGACATTTTTAATGTAAAAAAGAAACCTTTTTTTTAATATATCTGTCAAAACGCTTAAATTTTTGCTCCATAATTTATAATAGGTCGTGAAATTCAAGAAAGTTCTTTATTTAAGTGTTTATTTAATAAAATTAATTAATAATATTAAGTGCCTTATTTAAAAATATGTGTTTTGTTACATTTACAAAGTCCAGTGACAAAAAACGTTTTCTTTAACCTTCTCCGCAGTTTAAAGCCATCCGACGCCTCATATTTGCAGTCAGAAAATGAGTATGTAGGGGAGACCGGGGCTGGTTGGCGCATTTTTTAGCTTTTTATTTTTAGGGCCGTTTTGTTTGTATACTTCAAAGTATTTTTTGGTGTAAACTATTTAATAATATCTCAGTTTACATTTAACAAAAATATTTTGTTGTTATCGATTTTATTCTTTTTGTTACATATTTTTTTCTTAAGATGTGTAAGATGCGTCAACTGATCCCGGATTGGGGTTGGTTGACGCACACTCGAGGTAGGTTGGCGTAGGAATTTCAGGTGTTTTAAAATCAATTATTTAGACCAGTGGCGCACTTAAGGATTTTTCTTTTGGGAGAAGAGAGTTTGAAACCATATAAAAACAAATATTTTAATTATTTTATTTATTTTTGTTAGCAAAATTATTAAAATGAGTGTAAACATAAAATTGGAAGGCTTTGGGGGGCTACAGTCCGCCAGCCTCCTTGTGTGCGCTATTCCTATTACTAAATCATTGTTTAAAATGAAGTTTTTAAGGTAGGTGTATTAGAAATATTGTGTAACAGAGACAAAAACAATATTAAAACTTAAAAAATGGTTTTGTTTGAAAAATAACTTTCTTAAAATCTACACTTAAGTATATATAACCAATATAAGTAGAAACAAATATGTAATGAATAATATAATAATAATTCAACTAAATTATGAGCTTTGGCAGTTCATGCATACGAAAAATGCGTCAACATCATCTGCGCAGGCTTCATGTGCCCAAAGTTGACAAGATATACACCTTATCCATTTCTCTGCAGAAGCACTGTTTTTAAATGTATCAAGGCAGTATAAACAGAAACAATTGTCATTTTCGTTACTGCTCGATGTTACATTGACTTGCTTTTGTTTTAGTTTCATTTTTGGCTTTTTAGTTGGAGGGATACAATCGTCATTTTCGTCACTGCAGGGTTTTCAGCATGTAACTCTTCTTCAGTAACTTTCTTGCAAAATCTTCTTAAAGAGGCCTCTGGCATATCAAAATCTTTAGCAGCTCCTCTTATGGATTTTTGGTTTATTTTAAACGCTCTCGCTGCTCTCAGCATAATATGTGATGGGGTGGCCCCTCTTTGGGATTTTCTTTTGTACTTCCTCATTGTGCTGTGTTATGAAAAATATGATAAAAGTTTAAAGTATTATACGGAGTTAGTTAACTTAATACCCGCATGCATCAACCAGCCCCGTGAAAAATGCGGCAACTAGCCCCACAAGTAATTTTTGCATATCCATTAATTTTTTACATTAATTTTAATATCAAACAATTATCTGATTACTGTTCTTTGAAACCAATTATTAAAAGCTTCAAATAGGATAATAAACGCTTTTCTAGAGTTTTTACATCGACACATATAACAAAAAAACCAAAGAGGTATAAATTTACTTACCGATATAGAAAACAGACACACCTACACGCACTCCGCGCGAATGATGGTACAAAACTGAAATCATATAAGAAATACACTATAAGAGAAAGTCAAATGATAGAGATAGAAAACTATTGTACCGTCATTAGCGGTTGTTTTTTAAAATTCACTAAATTCACGGTCAACGACAGCCGATAATACAGATAACCTACGGAAGTCGGTAATAAAGATTACTATTGCTTTCCCAAATCAATTTTGTAAAAATGGGGAAAAGCTCTGTATTTTTATTTAAAACTTTAAGTTTATTCACCAAAAGATAAAACAAATTTATAATTAGTATTCCTACATTTAACAGATAAACAATATGAATCAGTTAAACCGATAAGCTTCTCTGGCCAGGGGCTATCCCTAAACAGCTGTTTAAGGCTAGCTCAGTCAAACTGATAAGCTCTTTTCGATAGGGGCCATCCCTGCCCTAAACATATCAGTAAAAATGGTAAGAAGCTTTTTAGGGCATTTGTCCTAGCCCTAAACAGCTCAGTCAAATCAATAAGTTTTTTTGTGTAGGGGCTGTCCCTGCCCTAAATAGCTCAGTCAAAATAATAAGAAGCTTTTCAAGACAGGGCCAGTCCCTGCCTTTAGTCATTTTATTTAACTTGGCACTATTAATGTTTTTGACCCACACATTAAATAAGTTTGCATCACTAGGAAAACGGTGACGTTTACTTAACTGATCCTTGCAAAACGGTACAATACACATTTTGTATTAGACATCACAATAAAAGTTCGGTATAAAAGCACAATAAATTGCAAATCACGAGTAAAATTTCACGAGTAAAATTTCAATTGTTTTGACAGATATACCACCCCTCACCCCACTCCCACTAAACAATCAAGTTCATATACAGCTGGCGCCATCGCTCAGTCGTACCTAGAAGCCAAAACACAGGTTCGGGTCCTGAATACTTTTCACGGTCACGTATTTGACTTTCTCTTATAGTGTATTTTTTATATGACTGAAATTCTATACAAACTTGCCGGCCGCTCCGTACATTTGATTGGGTGGGGCGCGGATGTTGCCAGACTTAACATTTTTTAATAAAATTTAATTCGTCAACCTACCCCTGCACCAACCAGCCCCGGTCTCCCCTATAAAAAACTAAAAAACAAACCATTTTTTTTTTAGTTTTTGCTCTAGTTTTTGTTTCCTTAGAGTTTCAGCTGTATTATACTGAATTAAATTTTCATATTTGTTTCCATACATAGAAAGTCTATAAAAGTATTTTGGATTAATACTGCCTTAAAGAAAAAATGGAATAGTCTCCACGCTCGCGTCATTCTCAAGGGCGTCGATATTTTTTTTTCTATGGGAGGGGTAATACCAAGCAGGGCCGGCCTTGGCATTTCGGTGCCCTGAAGCAAGACTTGAACTTGGCGCCCCTAGCAAAAAAAACACCTTAAAAAAAAAATTTGTCCCTGACGGTTTCTACCAAAACTTGACGCCCCACATAAAAAAAAAGCTTTGTTCCTGACGGTTTCTACCACAAACTTGGCGGCCTAGCAACAAAAAGCTTTGTCCCTCACTGCTCACGGTTCTGCAAAACTTGGCACCCCTCGCAAAAAAAAGCTTTGTCCCTGACGGTTCTGCCAAAACTTGGCACCCCTCTCGAAAAAAAAGCTTTGTCCCCGACGGAAAGACGGAAAAAAGCTTTGTCTCTGACGGTTTCTACCAAAACTTGGCGCCCCTAGCCAAAAAAAGAAAATTTTGTCCTATGGGGGGTAATTTCCCCCCATTACCCCCTCATCTACACCCTTGATCATTCTTGCCTGAATTTTCTTATGCAGCACTCAGGAGCGTTCCGAGGGGGATGTGGAGATGCCCCACCCACCACGAAATAACTCAGTTGGCATTTTTAGCAAATGAGTTGTCAAATTTATTTATTCTTTTTTGGGGGATTGTTTTTTTTTCTTAGTCGGCAAACCACAAATAATTCGGCAAATTTTCAAATAACACAGTAGCTGTATAGTGTCTCTTACCGCTCTTTCGCAGCAAAATTACAGTCAGCTCCGCACGTTAAATGAATTTTTTATATCAGATTCACTTTCAGCAACCTCAAAAACACCAAAAAAAGAATGTTCACTAAAACTACCCCCCCACCCTTCAGGGGGTGGAGTTCGATTTTTTGTTATCTGATTCAATTTCAATAATCCCAAAAAATAAAGCAATTTTCAAATTTTTGTGAAAAAATATTGTATTTACCCTATTTGACCCCCTTATCCCACCCCGATGTTTACTAAAAACAATCCCAAGCAAGAACTTTTTATGCGAAATTTCAAGTCTCTAGCTTAAAGCGTTCTTATGTTATCGGGCCCACGAGATTTCCCGGACATAACGAACGATCAATTGACCGACCGACCTATTGACAATTTTTTTTTGCTTGAAATTGATTTATATCGACATAAAACGTCATAAAACGCAACAATACGCAAAAAATTGAAAAATTTTGCACAAATACAAGGCTTTCCGAAATTTTGAAAATTTTCAAAATGGGAAAGCAATATTATACAGTGCGTACATTAAGTCTGGAATCACCCGATTTACTTTTCAATTATAAGACTTTTAAAAAAACGCTCGGACAGGTCGATTTTAATTTTTAAATTTTCAAATTTTCGTGTAAAAAAAGTTATCAAAATTTTCACCCCCTTGCACCCTCCCATCACAACTTTTTTTTTTCAAATATTAACCTACCTCTTGTGACACATCGTTGGAAAGGTTATTTAATAAG
Source organism: Brachypterus glaber (assembly GCA_958510825.1). Lineage (NCBI taxonomy): Eukaryota > Metazoa > Arthropoda > Insecta > Coleoptera > Kateretidae > Brachypterus > Brachypterus glaber. Next base: position 11,103 of record CAUEHQ010000079.1, on the reverse strand, counting down.
CTTTCTAACGGTGTATGCCAAAGCCTTATTTAAAAAGGGGCTTAGAAAAAAATTAGTGGCTATTTGAAAAAAAAAATTGGAATAAGTGGGTGCAAGTGGGTGAAAATTGTGATAACATTTGGTGTAAACCAAAATTTTCGAAATAAAAAATAAAAATCGACCTGTCTAAGCATTTTTTTCTTTAACTTGTAACTGGGAAGTTAAAAAAATGCTCATACAGGTGGATTTTTATTTTTAATTTTGCAAATTTTGGTTTACACCAAATGTTATCACAATTTTCACCCCCTTGCACCCACTTATTCCATTTTTTTTTTCAAATAGCCACTAATTTTTTTCTAAGCCCCTTTTTAAATAAGGCTTTGGCATACACCGTTAGAAAGCTTATTAAATAACCTTTCCAACGATGTGTCACAAGAGGTAGGTTGCTATTTGAAAAAAAAATGTTGTGATGGGAGGGGGTGAAAATTTTAATAACTTTTTTTACACCAAAATTTGAAAAATTAAAAATTAAAATCGACCTGTCCGGGCGTTTTTTTAAAAGTTTTATAATTGAAAAGTAAATCGGGTGATTCCAGACTTAATGTACGCACTGTATGTAACAAGTATGAGAACTCTCTTAACTGTTCTTGATTATTTTTTTGCCTTGACTCGGTCTCAGCAAAAAAACTTCAGTATCGAACACTAGAGACTTAGTTCGCAAACTAGGTGCATAATATACTATTTCGTACGACCTAGTGTACACGAAATAAAGAAAAATGCATGTTCACTATATATTCTCGTTAGGATATTTTTCTATCGCACGAGTACATAGTGCATATTTGAATGAAATGACAACTATGCACACTCATTTATCCAAACGAGTACACATAGCTTTCATTTTGACAAAAGTCATTTGACGTTTATAAAATTTGGAAATGTCAAAATTAAACACAGGATAAGTCTTTAAAATGTACATTTTTTTAGAGTCTAGACTGTAGATTGAACGAAAAATGTTGTTCGCAACTCGTTTGCGACAATTCCTTAGTGCACTCGAATGATTTTTTGACTTCGCTTCTCGTCGTCAAAAAAACTTTTATCCAACACCTTCACAGAAACACTTGTTTTGAGCACTATTTAAAATGTCAAAAGTGAGTTTTTTTCCACTAGTGACTAAAAAATTTTTCACCCACTCTTTTAATTTCAGCATTTGATCTCACCCAAAATTAGTTGCATACCCTATTAATTAAGTTATATAACTATTCTATAAATAGAAATACGTTAACTAAACCATAAAAATTAAAGAAAATCCCAAATTATTCTTTAGTTTTTGAATAAAATACTGTTTTTATTAAAAATTCTGTCATCACCGTGTCCATTTTGACGTTTGTAAGAAATGTAAAACTAGCAATTGTTTATTTTTAATAGGCATACTTAGGCCATGGCTACCTATTATTTTAGTATTAAGAAAACCTAATCCTAATATTTTTGACATAATTTTTCGCAAAATTATAGATTTTTATTTAAAAATAAAAGGTGTTGGATAAAATTAAATTCTCAACTCGTGTATTAAGTGATTTTATCCACTTAAGAATTTCAGCCCACTCGGCCTGACGGCCTCGTGGATAAAATGCTACTTAATACACTAGTTAAGAAAATAACTATATTCTCGTGCACTAAGGACTAAAGTCGCTTACTCGTTACGAAAACTACTATTAATACATGTGTAGCTAACGGGGGATAAATCCTTTACTAACAAGAGCAATATTGGACACTTGAGTGTGTAGATACTTTGCGTTCCCATCGCCATAGCTATGGGCTGACAGGTGGCTAAACATAATTAAAACATCCATGGTTTCGAAACTAAAAGTGCACAGCCACAGCAGTTGAAGTTGTGAGGGGTGGTTTTTGACTTTATAATTAATTAAAAATTAGCTTTTACGCGAAAACATTAATATTCTTTGTTGAAGCATTTCGTTTATATCATATACAATTTTTCACTAAACCTAAGGGCAGGCTCGCATAAAAACATAGTACATAACAATGCGATGCCGTGATTGGCTTGATGTGCCGCCATGTATCTTGTAAGCCAATCACGTCATCGCATTCTTATGTTTTATGTTCTTATGCAAGCTTCTGGATAGGCCTTAATTTAGGTAGCTACGTTTTATTTCCGACATCAGTTAAAAAGTCTCTAAAGACATAATAATATTATGTAATAATATAATATAATATAATATAATATAATATAATATAATATAATATAATATAATATAATATAATATAATATAATATAATTGTAATTTGAGTTTTATAGGTTTTACTCTTTTGAATTTAAATTTGTAAATAGGTGGTAAAATTTAACAAAAGTCTTTTTTAAGTACTTATTTAATAAAATTATTAAATAATATTAAGTGCTTTATTTAAAAATATGTGTTTTGCTGCATATACAGTTTAAAGCCAACCAGTGTTTTATATTTGCAGTCGAAGAAGTATAGTCTATAACACGTATGGAATATTCGTTCCGCGCTTGCGGGATCTTCGTGCGGAATATTGTCTATTCCATACTAGTTAAGGTGCGGTCCAAAACTCATCCTTCCCCCTCTCAACTTGGAGTTGAAATATCGACTTCTAATTTAGAAGAAGAAATGACAACTTAAACTATCTTTTAGCATAAATTTAATACTTTTAGCTCTTCAAATGTGGGCAGGGGGCATGGGGGAGTTTTTTTAATGGAAAGGGGGGTCGTGTGAAATTATTAATTTTTAAAAAATTGTTTCATTTTTTTAGAGAAATTTTGACGAAAATACCCAGTTTCAACCCTATTTTAAACAAAAAAAAATGTTTAAAAAAATAAAAAAAAATATATATATATAAATTATCTACCGAGTTCCCGAAGTTAGGTTTTTAAAAAGGAAATAAATTTATTAATTTATTTAGATAGAAAAATACAAGTTCGTTTATTGATCAAAGCTAAGTACAGACTGAAGTTTTGGAATATACATTTTAGGTATCTGAGGTGAAATGCTTACAAAGCTATTTCCTAATAAAGAAATGTTTATAAATTATAATAAGCAGAAATGATATTTAATATAATAAAGGTGAGTGACTGCAGGTCGTTAACTCCTCCCTCCTTTGAATGAAGCTCCCCCTGGGAGGGAAATTTTCTTCCCCTGTGGTTGAAGTTCCATTTCCTCTGGAGTGCTTTCGCTTGGTTTTCTTTGAAGTTGTTTTCTCAAATATTTTGTGAGAAAAAAGGCACATACGCTGACCAGAATGATATAGAGTGGGATGGTCATGTGTAATGAAAAGTTTTGTTTTTCCTCCTGGACTGGGATGATGTTGTTAAGCGGGATATTGCTTAAGGCCTTTAGGGTCCTTAGGCCAATTTTAAAGTTTCTTACTTGCTTTTGGGCTGGTTTGAATGATAACCCGTTGAGTAAAAGTGGTTTTCCATGGGAAGTTTGTTGGAATTCCAGTTTTTCTTTCCGGAAGTTTATTTGGCAGTCTTTTCCGTTTATTAGGAAAATTCCTTTTAGGTTATGTACTTCGGTATCGCTGCTACATTGGACTTGTAGCTTTTCTTCTGCTGGGAAAACGGCTAGATATTGGTTTATTTCTGATATGATTTCGATGTGGTTTTCGGGAATGTCTACTTTTGTGTAGGAGCAGGAGTGTGAGACTTCTTTCAGGATGATGTCTCTCTCGCAGGTTATATCCTGATTTGCTTGGAAGTGATTGGGACATTGGTACAATTTACCTTTCGTACAAATGTCATTTAGAGGTATAGTTATGTCTTTTGACATTAAAATATAATTTATTTTAGGAATGATTGTAACAAACTCAGAATTAAATTTAGTGGGAATAGGGATTAAATGGTTTAAGTTAAAATCTTTTTCATAATTTATGGGAATAGAAAGGAAATAAGTAACTTTTAGGGGTTCAATTTTACAATGTAATTTAATAATATTTTCAAAATCTAAAATATTTTCATAACTTACTTCAAAAGGAAGTTGGCTATGATAATGATCCGAAATTTTCTTTAATTCATAGAAAAGCTCGTGAGTTTTTATAATGCTAGGATGGAGGGAACCCATCTTGCAAAAAGTTAGCGAGTTTTCAATATCTACTAAAATATCTAAAATTGAGTTATAAACTATTAAAATTTGATTATGTAACTCTTGTGAAAAAAGAACAAATAATTCATTTTGGACTTTTTCAGTTAGGAACTCATTAAGTTGCAAAATTTTCTTTTTCAGCAAATTTTCATTATTTAATTGGGTTTGAAAATTTATTTGATTATTTTTTATGTGAGTTAAAATACGACTTATTTTTTTCTCCGAAATCGTTATCTAAATTTCCTGTGACTGATCGTATAACACTGCCGAGGCCGTTTATTAAACCTCTTCTATCTCTCTTAAAACTATTTTTATATTCTAAGCTTATGTGACTAAATTTTTCTCTAATTTTATCCTTAGTGAAAATAATTATTTTATTATAATTTTCTAACTCTAAGTTATATAAGGTTTTATTTAAAGTTACTGTACTAAGTTTACTATACTCTACGTTTAAATTTTCGAATTGGTCATACAGGGGTTTAAGGTCATAAAAGTGTACAAGGGTGTGTTCCGTACGTTGTAGTTTTGCAGGGCCAAGGTTGACGGGGAGTATTCCCAAGTTTTGGGTGATATTTTTTATGTCGGCTGTCCATCCAGATGCGAAGGACCTGGAATGGGTTCATTATTAGTTTTTTCGTCCGTCAAATTTCTAAAGTTATAGGGTTTTTTCCTAGGTCTTTTAATATTTGAGAGGTGAATTTTTTCTACAGTATTGTGGTGGGTTGGGGTAATTTTGGCCGTTTTAAGATCAGGGTCAAGACTTCTAATTTTTTCTGGTTTATATTTATTTTTTGTTTTACTTTGTTTTTGCTTATTTTTAACAAAAACTTTGTCAGGGATTTGGGGCAAATCTTCCCTGTTTTCGTTACACTTATTAATAACTTTTTCTTTAGATTTTTGAAGTCCTTCATTAATTTTTTGGTATAGTAACTTAACTTTTTCTTTGTGACTTAAAATATAATTATTTATAATTTGTTTATCTAATTCTAAACTAAAAGGGGAATTTGTTTCTAAATGACCTGTCAAAATTTCTGAGGGTTTTAATTTTGTTGAACTGTGTATCGTATTGTTGTATGCTAAAATTGCGTAATTTACCTTAATTTCTACAGGTTCATTTTTAAATTCCTTTTGATTGTTAAATAATCTGATATGCTCTATTAGGGTGGAGTGAAAACGTTCAAGGTTTGAATTCGAGTCGGGGTGTTGAGAACTTATAAAGTGTAATTTTATTTTATGGAGCTCTAGAAGTTCTCTGACGAGACCACCGGTAAAAGAACCGCCATTATCCGAGACAATTTGTTCAGGGATTGTATGGTGTGTGAAAAATTTAACTAAATTGTTAGCCACCTCAATATTTGTTAAAGTGTTTAATTTATAAGCCTGTGCGTATTTACTAAACGCATCAATTATGGTTAGAAATTTAGTTTTTTCAAGGCTTATGCTGTCTATATGCAAGGTTTGAAAGGGTTTAACAGCTGTGGGGGTAATATTAAATTTTAGATTAAGAGGGTTTCTATCATATTTGGTGATTTGACAAACATCGCAATTATTTATGTAAGTTTGTATCGACCTTCGTTGATTAGGCCAATAATATACTTCTTTTATACGATTTTCGGTTTCATCAAGTCCCCTATGATTTGTTTTCCCTTCGTGGTAATCTTTGATAAATTGAACTATTTCTATGTCGTCCTGTACGTCAATTAAAAATTTCGTACACCTAACTAGGTTAATTTGAGAATTTTTAAAATGAGTTTGTAGGACTGTGCTAAATTGCTCATAAATTGGGTCTTCGAAATAAACGTAATATTTAATATTTGGTACAAAAAATTCTTTCATTATTTTAATTATGTCATTTTCAAAATTATTTTTTGATATTTGCACAAACATTCTTTGTTTGGTTTTGTATAGGGAAATTATAAAGGGTTTTATTGGTGCCATTTCCACTTGTGATACAACAACTTGGTGTTTGCCATAGTTTACAGGGCAAGTTATTATGGGAATATTAATTATGGGGTGTTCCGCTTGATTCGAATGTACTGTATTTAAGTCGGTATTGTCTGGTTCTCCAAAGTCTATAAGGTCATTATTCGTATTTTCATGGTCACCGGGTTCAACTATAAGAGACATATTATCTGCGGTAATATGATCCTTATCTTTGTTTTCGTTATTTAGTTTCTGATAAAATTTTTCCATGTGATTCTCTAGGGCGTTATCGTTTGTTACGTTTATTTCTACGCTAGACAGTTTGTCTAAGGTGTTAGCTATTTTATGAGTTTTTGAAATGTCAGTGTCGTAGATTAAAATTTTAATTTCAGAATTTTTAAAAATTAATTTTATTAAATTAAATACTATGTTCCAGTCTAGTTTGTCAAGACCGGATGCTATTTTAGGCATTGCTATAATGTTATCGTTAAAATCTAGACAAAGTTTTTTCAGACTTATTAGTGCTACAATAACGGAGGTATAGGTGGGTTTATCCCTAAAAGTGCCCTTAGTAATAAGATAATAAATATTTCTTTTGGGGTATCTTAGATAAGCCACCTCTCCTATTTTTTTATTTTGGGTTTTTAGCGTATTAATATGATTAAACTTTTTCCTAAAATCTAGGGCTATGCCTTTACTCATCGTTAGGCATTCTGAAACACAGTGTGCTAGTGAAATATTTTCGTTACAGTTAAATAGGTTATCTTGCAAAGTTGTAACATTTGGGTTTTCGACGGACATGTTATTTTTAATTATTTTACTAATGACTGGGTGTTGCTCTATAATTTGGGAGTACGACTCTAAATTATTAATTTCAACTCTGCTAAGTGCGTCTGCATTTGTGTTTAATGAACCTTTTTTGTAGCTGACTTCATAGTCGTATTCTTCAAGTTTTAAGCGCTATCTTGTGAGTTTTGAGTCCGGTTCTTTTAGAGAAAAGAGCCATTGGAGTGGTTTATGATCTGTCAAAATTTTAAAGCGTCTGCCATACAGATAGGGGCGAAAGTATTTCACGGCCCAAACTACAGCCAAAAGTTCCCTTTGGATTGTGCTGTATTTAGTCTCTGCAACATTGAGAGTTCTGCTGGCGTAAGCTATTGGCATATCTTTCCCAGCTACCTGCTGCGAAAGGACCGAACCAATTGCGAAACTACTGGAATCAGTACTAAGAACGAAAGGCTTAGTGAAGTCAGGATATTGCAAAATAGGTTCATTTGTCAATAATGTTTTGCACAAATTAAAACATTTAATATAATCTGGGTCGTTTACGTTAACTTTGTTACCCTTTTTTAAACAGTTAGTAAAAGGTTTCGTTATTTTAGCGAAGTCTTTTAAAAATTTTCTGTAGTAGCCTAGCAATCCTAAAAATGCTTTGATTTCTTTTTGAGTCTTGGGGATCGGGTAATTTTCAATTGCTTTTATTTTATCGGGGTTTGGTTTTACGCCTTCTGGGGTAACTATATGTCCAAGAAAAGATATCTCCCTTTTTAGAAAATCGCATTTATTAATTTGTAATTTAAAATTTGCATTGCGTAATCTTTGAAAGACTTGTCTCAAGTGGTCCAGATGCTCCTGTAAGCTGGAGCTAAAGACTATTATGTCATCCAGGTACACCAGGCAAAATTTATTGAGTATGCCGCGTAGCAGGGTGTCCATTGCACGTTGGAGCGTGGTTGGTGCCGATTTTAGGCCAAATGGCATTCTAAGAAATTCGAAGTGGCCACCTTCAGTAGAAAAAGCAGTTTTCTCTATATCTTCAGGTGCCATTTCTATCTGATGAAATCCGGATGCCAAATCTAATGTAGTGAAGTAAAGACAGCGTACCAACTTATCCAAAAGGTCGGTAATATTAGGAATTGGGTATTTATCCCCTATGGTTTTATCATTGACCTTTCGATAGTCGATAACAATACGCCATCTAGGTTCCCCACTAGCATCAGGTTTTTTTGGAACTACCCATATTGGAGAACTCCACGGACTGTAAGAGGGGCGTATAATTTTTTGTTTAAGAAGGCTATTTATTTGTTTACGCACCTCTTTTCTATGTATTTCGGGATATCTATAGGTTTTCGAATAAACAGGAATTTCATCTGTAGTTCGAATGTGGTGCTTAACTTTACCCGTATAAGTTAGTACATCCCCTTCAATATAAATTAAATCGCTATATTCCTTAATTAAATTTAAAATGGCTTGTTTTTCTTCCGCATTCATGTGGTTCATGCGTAAAGAAGAAAAATCAAACGAGCCTTTTTGGAACATAAAGTTATTAAAATTTTCACAAGGGCGGTGTTCATATTCGTTGAACTCTTCCACCCCAATAGAAATATCGGAATCAAAAGAAATATTTTTTTCGCTACGATTTACAATACTACAGTTTGTAGTAAAATTTTTTACGTTACAAACGCATTCTGGTATTTCCAGACCGTTAATTTTCGTGTAAGGGATGAAAACATCACCCTCTTTAATATTTTTAATTTTTAATTTAATTATTTGTTCCGTCCCTGACGGGACTTCAATGCAATTCAAAGAATTGCTACGTTAAAAAAATGAATTTTTATCCTACGTGTAGGCGTAATTAATACGTTATTGTACAAGTCAATTACCGCATTAAGTTTCCTAAGGTTATCTAGACCTAAGAGAATATCGAAATTTTTATGAAAATTAAATAGATGAAATTTTAATTCTTTGCCGTAAAAATTTGGGATCTTTGTACTATGCTTTTCCAAAGAACTTCCATGAGCACTAGAAATTAAAAAAGGATCATCGATTATATTTTCTGAAAAAAATCTTTTTGCAATTTCAGGCTTAACGAAACTTTTCGTGGCACCGTTATCGATCAGAACTTTTAAATTATGTTCGGGAAAAATAACATATGATAGCTCACTTTTAGAGTCCGTTAGGCTCATTAAATTAATTTTTTCTAATTTTCCGAGGCTAGATTTCCTAAAAAATTTTCCGAATTTTCATTTTCCGGAGTTTTATTTGATTTTCCCAAATGTACGTTAAAATTTTCTGGGGGAAATTCCACCATTGGTTCGTTTTGCAAAGTGAACAACTCTTCTACCGTATAGTTAGGGCTGTTTTGAGTTAAATTTTGTCTAAAATAATTATTTGTTCTATGTGTATTTCGAGTAGATACACTCATTGGCGTTGGTTTAGGCAACGGCTGGTTAGGGTTAGGTTTAAAAACATTTATATTTTTTGAACCAGAGCCGGGTTGATTAGAAAAATTCTTATTTTGATTTTGGAAATTTTGGTTGGGATTAAAGTTTTGCCTAGCATTATGGGCAAAATTTGTTATTTGTAGGGGCCTTGTTGTTTGTGGGGGGTAACGATTTGGACTTTTTGGATTTCTAAAATTTCTCTGCCGTATCTGTCTATGATTTTCCCGAGGATTTTCCGTAACAAATTGAAAATCATTAGTTAGCATATTAAGTGCAGAATTTAAATCATCAGGATTTTTCGTCCGCATTAAGGATCCTATAGGTTCTCGTAGGCCCCTTAGTAGAACTCTTAATGCGTATTTTCGCAGATATCCTGTTATTATAGGTTTTTCATTATCATCCCCATGGATATTTAAAAACGCTATTTGTAAATTGAGGTACATAATAATTCGGTGATAAAAATCAAAGACAGATTCCGAAAATTGTTGTCGTTGGTCAGTCATCTCTATGCTTAAACTAAACACATCACGTTTATCTGAATAAGTGTTAGTTAAAGCTATTTTAAGGTCGTCCCAAGTACTTACTATGCAAGCAGATATTTTTATTGCTGCATCGCCTTTTATTTTGGAAATTATACTTGACATAAGATATTCGTTTTGAAAGTCTGTCGGGTCTGTCGTATTATAAAATTTGTTTACGAGTTTTTCGCAGATTTCTATGAATCTAGGGAGAAGCTCTGTTTCTCCCCGAAAATCTGGGATCATATTAATATAGTCCTGTTTAAGGACGGGTACAACAGGTTCGTTTCCTGTAGCCATATCGTTAATATTAAGGTTTTCAAATGAATTTAAAATTTCTAAACTAAAGTTATCAATTAGGGTTTGTTCTAAATCTAATTCTGAGCCTGCACTTGAGCTAGAACTTGAGCTTGAAATTTCTTGTCTAGGACCTCTAAAAAACATAGGTACTTACAGTAGAATTGTGAAGATCGTCCCCTGGTACATTGGCTGTGATGTTCACTCACACTCCTGGATGTCCTGGCTGGTCCTGTCTTCACGGAATTTTTTCCTGGTTCTTTTTTCTCTGGTAAATCGCCGAACCGATACGAATTTTTGCTTAATTCGCCCAAAGAAATACCGACTGCGCCAATTATCTACCGAGTTCCCGAAGTTAGGTTTTTAAAAAGGAAATAAATTTATTAATTTATTTAGATAGAAAAATACAAGTTCGTTTATTGATCAAAGCTAAGTACAGACTGAAGTTTTGGAATATACATTTTAGGTATCTGAGGTGAAATGCTTACAAAGCTATTTCCTAATAAAGAAATGTTTATAAATTATAATAAGCAGAAATGATATTTAATATAATAAAGGTGAGTGACTGCAGGTCGTTAACTTTATATATATATATATATATATATATATATATATATATATATATATATATATATATATTCAATGTAGCACTTATATGTCGTTTTATTTATATGCCTATAAAACATCCGAAGAGCAAAGGTTTTTAAAAGGAAAATTTCGACGATTCCAATTGAATGTGGTAACTTCTTCACCTAGGGTGTCCTCCACACCTTTTCTACTTTTAATCATTTTAATTATATCTTCTTTATCTTCTTCATCGGAGGTGAGTCTTTTTCCATATTTGTTATTTAAAAAGCATGTAATTCTGCATAGAGTTGCGGCCTTTGGCAATAGCTTATTATTCAGTTAACGATCCAAAAGGCGAAATCTTTGCTTTAAGATTCCATAAACTGACTCCACTACCCATCGTATCTTTGTAACATCTAAAGGACTCTTATGCTATTCCGTCTACGGTCTTCCTCGATGGCGTTAAATTGGAGGGATATC
>CAUEHQ010000077.1:0-16393 GCA_958510825.1 Brachypterus glaber | reverse complement strand
GATACACAGTAAAAAAGGGCTCATACTTTAAAAACGTAATGCAAATTTTGGAAAATTCCAACACTATTTATGGCTGTTGTTGCTATTGCAAAGCTGGTATAGATTTTCCTGGCGGCTACCCCCAAACACTCCCAATAGAAAATATCTGTACCACCCTTACAAAAGCAATAATAGGCACATAAAGTGTATGATTTTTGCACAATTGGCGCATTTAAAGTATAAGCTCAAACCTTTAACACTTTCGCTGCGGTTATTCTGGAAGTTGGTTACCCACCAACCTAATTATTTTTTGTTCGAAAATATTGTCGCCATTTTACTGTCGTGATAATGCAGTGATTCGGAAACTGCAAGAAAAATTCAGTCCCAGACCCTACGCCACACGCTGACACACGCGCATTTACCTCCCTACAATGCTGATTTGAAACTGATGCATATAATTAACAAAGTGTACTAGCTCCTACGAGAGTCGTGCTCGCTATGCCAAGGACGGGGCCGACTCTCAAGAGTCGTCATGCGCAGTGAAAGTGTTAAAAAATGCTCTGATCTAAGTTTGCAAAAAATTACGTTTGTCTTTCTGTTGGCACGATATATCTGTGGCTTGGTCCTAAAAGGGCCAATGTCACTTTATGACAAAATATTATATAAGAGTTGACGTGTAAACGTTGCTATTGACAAAGTTATATGGGCCCTTTTCGAACAAAGCCACATATATCTATTTCTATTGAAGGCCCAAAAGAACGTCTTTGCCGGACGAGTCCAATTCACGAGCAAGTCTGTCTACACTAAAGTTTTCTAGACGGCCAAGATTTAATAGGGAAAATTAATTAATATGTAGAAATTAAAGTATTATTTGGTGTGGTAAATACGGGTGGATGCGAGGAAGGAAAAATGAAAGAATAAGCTATAATTTTGAATTGATCACATTTAAGATTATAGATATCAAAATATATCACAGGATAAAATATGAATTAGAAGACTAATATTTTATGTTGTAAAATCTATTCATATTATTCAACACTCTAATAAGGTATAAAAGACCTTGATCCAAGATCCCAGAACGAGTACAAACAATACCCAAACTAAAGACATCTTTGGTTTAACTTCGGTACATGCATATGAAATTGACACTTTTAACTAAAAATTTTTTTTCCTTCAATTTCAATAAATATTTTGGTAGTCGAAAGTAGATATTTTAACACGAAAATACAAATAAATCAAATTTAAAAATGTTATATTTCATGAAAATAATTATTTTAAATTATTATTTATTTTATTTATTTAATTTTTATTTTCCTTGACAGTGTCATAGAGAGACCCAAATATGCATATCATGCTTGTTGCTTTCCAATAATTTTGAAATTTAACATTTTTAAATTTGATTTATTTGTATTTGCGTGTTAGAATATCTACTTTTGACTACCAACATTATCAATTGCGCTGCAAATGACTTGTATTTATAAATATGTACATAACTTAATTCTTAAACCATGTAGTTTTGTGTGTTTTAAAAAACAACATCTATTAAAATGTTTAATTTACTGATTTTTGTAAAGTTTAATAGCTTATAATCTACTTGAAATTTTTAATGAACAAAGTAAAATAATAACGAGAAGTTCACTTCCAATAGAAGTCATCCAGTCAATCAGAAAAAAAAGTTAATTTCGGTATTTGATGAAATATTTGCCTGGAATTTTGACCGAAGCAGGTTTTAATAAAATTCGATTTTCATTGAAATTCCCAGAATTTTCTGCCGTCACATTCTTTGGCCTCCGGCATCGATAATTTCTCAATAAATTGGAATTTCATACAGATAGGTATTTATATCAATAAAATTATACACAGAGAAATAATTACGAAAAACAAGTAAGGTGGATGAGCCAATTATCGGGTTGTCAAGACATTTTATTAAAAGAAAAAATATTAGTGTTTTTTAAAAGAGATTGCATAGTGAAAATATTAGGAACCCATGTCCCAAATGTTGCCAGAGTACTGGCAGTAATAGTACAGAGCAAACTTGCAAATAATTAACAAACTAATAGGAAATATTGTGGCGAAAAAGCAATTTCAGCTGTTTTATGGTAAATAACAGTTTGTCGTTTTTAGTAAACCACACGCAGTCTTCATGTACGTGTCGATTATAATCTCATACCAGCCTGGCGATTCTCTTCGAATAAAAAGCAGAAGCAGATTTAGAACTCTCTGATTTGTTCGTTAATTTCTCTTCTTGTTACCCTGCGCATGGGTGCTACAATTATACTTACGCACGCGCAGTGTAGTCATAAAATGAATTATATTTCTAGTTAGTTCATTAATTATCACCAAGCATGCGCAGTATGGACCTAAAATTAGTTATCTTTCTTTAGCTTCGTTAATTCTTGCGTAAACTAACCTTTAAAAATGTTAGTAAGTTATATACACACAAGCTATGAAAATAAAGAATTATTACCAGTAATAAAAACTTTTCTGGCCTACTGTAAAGATATTTCGTCGCGTGATACTAAATTTAATGAACCTTGAAGATGTTCAAGGTTCCTATTTAAATCAAGACGGTAAAACAATTAGAACGTTAAGAAACACAGAAAAAAAGGACTCATTGAACCAAGGAAACGTATCTTTCGCTACTATATTCAAAGCCAAATTCTCTTAAAGGCTAGTATTTATTTGAAACAAGAGAATATGGCTTTGACCATATCGAAAGACACGTGTTCTTGGTTCAAGAAATCCTTTTTTTCTGTCAGCACAAGATTAGCCTGTTTCTCGTCTCAAAAATCAAGACCTTTGACAATCGAGACGGGAAGTTTCATGTTTCAATTCTCGTAAAACTGCAAAAATACTGAACTGTTTTAGTATATTAGAAATATTAAAACATTGCCATATGCATTTTGGAGATACACTTTTTGGCATAAAAGATAAGCTTTATAACTGCTTTCAGTATTTATGTTCATATTTAAAACAAAACTTTAATATTAAATACTTAATTAAATTAATTTGAGAAAAGCTAAATTAAACTTAAATTTGCTTTTATTATGTTTAGCCTAAAGGCGTATTTACTTAATATAGTTAAGTTAAAATTTAATAATCATGCGTTAGATAATTCGTGGAAAGTCACATTGGCTTACAGGTATGTTACCAAAAGTTCTCGCTCGGTATTGTTTTTGGTGAACATTGGGGGGTAGTTTTCGTGAAAATTGGTATATTGGGGGTTTTCAAGTTGCTGAAAGTGAATCTGATAATAAAAAAATCTTACTCCACCCCCTTAGGGGCAGGGAGTAGTTTTCTTGAAAATTTATATATTGGGGTTTTTGAGAGGTGTCTGAGGGGTGGGGAATGGTTTTTGTGAAAATTGGTATATTGGGGTTTTTAAGGTTGCTGAAAGAGAATCTGATAATAAAAAAATTCCAACTCCACCCCCTAAGAGGACAGGGTTAGCGTCCGTAAAAATATTTTTTAAGGTTGCTAAAAGTGAATATGATAATAAAAAAAAATTAGCACGGATATGAAAAATGGGAAAGCTTTTTTACTGGGCAGTGTATTTTAAAATAATATCGTAGACCGAATATATTTACTTCACTATAATATTATTATTTTAAAACTTGAGTTTAGGAGTACGACGGTTTAAATCGTATGAATTTTATAATTTAATCCTAATTTTACCCTTATTTTTACAGTGTACTTGTGGAAATGTGAAAACTGGAAAGTTAGGTTAATTATTCACGAAAAACGCACATCAAAACGCACATAAAAAACTTAATTTCCTTGTCGAAATTATAGAACCTTTTTTTTTTTTTGTTTTAATAGCTTTATTCATTGAGTAATTTGCCATTTTTCGTTAGTTTTATCGATTTTAATTTTCTTTGGGCTGAAAAAGCCTCTTTTATAAATAAAACCCAACTTCCCCACAAGTGTAACAAGCGGGCGCTTTCCCATAAAATAATTAGGAAAAATCCTCTTGAAGAATCCCTTAAAATTTAAGGCTCAAATCTGTTAAAAGTTTGGTTTGGACCTGGCAAACAGTAGAACTCTTAATGGACGCACATGAAAAAATCAAGTTTTCTGGTAAAATATTCACTACATTTAAACTCTGCGCAGAAAATGTTTAAATTAATTTAATTACCTATTTAATATTGACAATCGTGTTTGAAATTCAATCGAAATATTATTTTAAAATTAAAAAAAAAAACAATTTTTTTTTAAAAGCAAGAAGAAAATGGCAGATAAAAAAGGAAACTAAAGAATCAATCTGCAAATTTATTCTTAAAATAAAGCAATATAACTCAGTAATCAATAAAAGTTTCATAGTAAACGAGTGGAAGAAATTTTTTCGGCAAGTTAAAATATTACTGGTGCATAATTTTAATAAAAAAAATAATTAGGTAATGTAAAATTTTATTTTAATAGCACACTATGAATAAAAAACTTACTTTCTTATCATTCTAAACACTCTTTAACTTTTTGAAAACATTTCCTTACAATTATATTTAGGACGTAAAAAACTATCTTTTAAGATAAAAAACTTGATAAATATCAAAAATGATTAAAAGCACAATGGGTAAGTAATAAAATATCACTAAAAGACATGGGCCGAGTTTAGCTACGTATCTGGAGAACATATCAGTTTGTCCGCCAGATGTAGTGAATCTTATGTAAATATATAAAAATTTGGAAATCTTCGTCACAGGGCCTCTTAACTGTATAGTTAAATTAAAAATATTGGCCAAAAGTTAAAAAAAGTAGTGTGTTATAAATTTGAATTTTCCTAAGCTGTATGTTCATAAATAAAGATAAAATGTGAAAAATGTTGTGTCATCACGTATTTAGAACGTCTCAGATATGAAAATTGAATGTCTAGGAAAATAGAACGACTTTTTTAAATCATTGCGAATACGGTTTCCACTTTGAATTTTAATTTTAACATTTTCATATTGATATATTTATGTTTATATTTTTACACAAAAGTCGCCTAATTTCAGATACCATTTCCAATGTATTAAATATTTAATAATAACAACATACAACTTATTATAAAGCACAATGATTTATTATGAAAACTATTTTATTACATATTATTTTTCTAAAAAAACTGAGTTTTCCAAGTGTGTATACTGGGTGTTCCCCGGTAAATAAAAAACTTAGTTTGTTGCGTTATTAGCAGGGATAACTGGATAGGGGTGGGGGGAGCGCCCTCTTGGTATCACTGGTTATTAGTAAAGATTGAAATTCACTAGTTGTTTACAATACAATACAATATAAGTGGGGTTGTGAGGCATGGTACTGCCTTTCAAATCACACTAGTTGTTTAGAATAGCACCATTCTTCAATGATTTTTAATGACAGAATTGCAAGATTATATTATACTGTGCGAGAATATTATATTCTCGCTCTTGTTATGGAATAGGTACCTCTCAGTTCATTTTAATAACAACATTATAATGAAGTTAAACAATCAAAAATTACAATAACAGGACACTAGAAATTATCCAATACTTTTTATAGGTCATATGGAAATAAATGATTATTATTATTATATTATTATTATAGACTAGTGTGAACTTGAGCGATTTTATTGAATACAGCATATAAAATGCTTTATTTAATATAGCTGCAACAGAGTATAGGTGAAAATCCCAAGACAGATTGTTGTCTAAAATTATTTCTTAGGATGTTGTACAATCAGATGTTTTTTGTCGTTAAAATTAATTTAATATTTACTTTTTCCAGTGTAAACTACGCTATAAACAACCAATGCATTTTATAGTTGTATCTTTTAAGATCTTGTCGACACAAAGTATTGCCGTTGTTAAAAGTTAACAACTATCTTTGACAAAGATTCTTTGTAAGAAAAAGTATCTTGGTACTTTTCAAACAGAAAAACTGAGAAGAAGAAACTTAAAATAATAAAGTTTCGTTAGTAGAATAGAATGATAGTAACTATTAATTTACTATTCTTTTACTTTGAAACAGGATATTTATTCACAATCATACAGTAAAATGTCCTTTTTTTGCATTATAAAAAATTGCAAAGTATATTATTCTTATTTATTTTTTAACAAGTTAGAGAAGTTATCTTTTTTAACCAAGGGCAGAAAAGAGCTCTTTTTTAACCTGTTTTGTCCTTTTTTTAGATTTTATGTTTAAATGCAATTTTGGTAATATTTTGTTTTATATGATTGTGTTCTAACCTCATTAAAAATACATCAAGTTGGATTGTTTAATTTCCTTATTAGGTTAGATATTTACGATTATTCGAATGCAATATATTTATTGTTTTTAAAATTTAAAAGCTAAATATAATAATTTAATGGGAAATCAAAAAATAAACAAACCTTTGAAGAGACAATTTAAATACATTTCAAATTATGTATCACTCGACCCCCTTTTCTATTTAAGATTTTGCCCAAAACGCCCCCTAGTGTTTTTGTAAATTTAGAAAATATATAATTTATCGCCAAAGATACTTTATTTTATATTATATAACTGTTCCAAATTTTAAGTTAATCTTACGCTGTTCAAAGTAAGAGGCACTGTACTATTTAAAAGAGTAACCCTGTATATATCATAATTGTCATAATTATCATAATTGTCACAATTATCATAATTGTCATATTTTTTATAATTGTAATAACTGTAAAAATTGTCATTATTGTCATAGTTGTCATAATTGATATACTTATTTGTCATTATTGTCATAATTACCATACTTGTCATCATTTTCATATTTCATAATTTTTATAATTGCCATATAACACGATGCGTATCTTATAAACTAAAAACCAGAAAATCAATAAAATTTAAGATGCTATGTTCTTAGATTAGTAATTTAGCTTAGAACTTATTTTTAGTGCAATTATTGGTTTCGGTGAACTTACCGGACACAAAAAATAGGACTAGTTTTGCACTAATTTTTCACTGTGGTACTAAAATTAATAATTATAAAGAATTTTAGATGCGAAAAACGTTGTTTTATTACTAAAAAATAACTTACATGGAGAAAAATGGTAAATAATAATTAATTTTATGAACCGCCATAATATTGCTGACATATTTCACGTGTGTACAGATGCGGCGTTGTCAGATTTTAATTTTGATTTAAAGTGTTTTCTTGTATTATTCGGAATGCTTTTTTGTTTGAAAAATTAACAATATTTTTGCACTGATTTTTGGTTTTATTACTAAAACTTACTGTTTATAATTAGGTGCGGAAAATTCAGTTTTTTGTTTTGTTAGAATTTTTATAACAATTTAATGGACGTTGGTTTACGTTAACGTTGGTTTATGTTAACGTTGGTTTACGTTGGTTTTTTCGTTATTTGGTATTTTTTTTTAATGGGAGAAGTTGGTTTACGTTAACGTTAGTTCACGTTGGTTTTGTGTTGTTTGGTGTTTTTTTAATGGAGAAAGTTGCTTTAGGTTAACGTTAAATTTTTTGTTAAAATTTGTAGTATTATTTTAAATAAAATAAATGTACAAACGCTGTTTATTAACTTAAAATTGTACCAATTGTAAAGTGAAATGCGGTTTATTAGGTTTTGACCTATTTAACTATAGTGAAATTTGCACTATTTAATGTCTTTAATTATTTATAATTTGATAAATATAAGGTGAGGTGTGAATCAAATACAAGCGTAGCCTTGACTGATATTTATTCCTTTCCGAAGTCGGTGCGTACAAAAAGAGTAACAAAAAAAAGAAATAAAAAATAATAAACATATTTAGTTTTAAATCGAAATACCTAACACCCTCTCCCTTAAGCTAATAATACATTATAAAAAATATACATTATAAATCTAATCAAACAAAAATAATTATTTTATTTTATTTCCAACTTAAGTAAATTTATCTAAGCAAATTTATTTCAAAAACTAAAAAAAAAAAACAAACAATAATATCTAGAGAAAAACAAATTTCTAGTTATAATTAAGTCTTTCAACTGGTTTAGTTTTTCTTTTTGGTCTTTCATTTTTATTTAAGGTGTCGGTATTTTTATTTGCTTTTTCAGTTGATTCTAGATTTTTAGTACTTGCAATAGTCTCTTCTTTGAGTACAGGAAGTGGATCTTGTTTTAATTTTAACTGATCAACGTGTTTTTTATGTTCCGTATTATCGCCCTGTATTCTAACAAGATAAATATCTTTAGAAACCTTTTTTGTAATTGTTCCAAATTGAAAAAACGTTTTATTGTTTTTATACATTTTTACACATACATTCTCACCTACCTTAAACTGTACACTTCGTCTCCCCTTAAAATATTGTTTTTGTTGCATAGTGTTTCTTAATACGTTACTTTTTATTTGAGGATTCGGTGATAACAAATTAAATCGACTATTGACACGATGCCTGAATACCATTTCAGCGGGTGTTACACCAGTGGCGGAGTGTACTGAATTTCTGTAGTCAGATAAAAATTCTAACAAAGTAGAATTAATATCGCTATTTTTATTTTCGTAGAGCATTTTCTTTAGACCATTTTTAATAATTTTAACGCTAGATTCAGCCGCTCCGTTCGATGACGGATGATAAGCTGGGGAAAAGACATGTTCTATTCCGCAACTTTTTAGATAAAATTCAAATTCGTCTGAACAGAAAGATGAATAATTGTCTGAAACCAATCTACGGGGGTATCCAAAAGTGGAAAATATAGTTTTTAAAATCTTTATAGTATTTTGTGAGCTAGCTGATGACGTAATATGAGCCTCAATCCATTTGGAGTGAGCGTCTACAAGTATAAAAATTAATTTCCCAAGAAATGGACCCAAATGGTCAATATGTACCCTATCGAAAAAAATTTCTGGCCACGGCCATGGATTTAATTTTGATTTTTCAGGACTACTGCTATTGATACTACAAGCTTCACAATTTTTAACTAAGTTTTCGATATCAAAATTAATCCTAGGCCACCAAAAATAGGTTCTAGAAATACCTTTAAGTTTTTTTATACCTAAATGTGTTGAATGTATTTGATTTAGAATTTCGGATCTAAGTTTTTCTGGTATAACTAATCTATTATTCCAAACCAAACAGTTTTGCTCCACACTAAATTCATATGTTTTTTCTAAATATGGTTTAAAATTATCAATTTTCTTGGTTTCAACTGGCCAATTCCCAGTTTTTACGAAACCAATTATTTTATTTATGAAAATATCGTTTTTAGATGCAAAATTTATGTCTTTAAACTGAATCTGAGGTTCTGTATTATTTATAAAATTCATAAAACAAGGGTCTACTTCATTACTTGTCTCGTTTATCATTAGTCTGGATAAAAAATCGGCCTTATTATTTTCTGATTTTACATACTCTATCTTATAATTAAAATTCGATAAAATAACGGCCCAACGACGCAGCCTATTTGCCGAATATTGAGGTATACCTTTCGTAGGTGAAAATATAGTTAATAGAGGTTTGTGATCTGTAACTAGAATAAAAAAATTTAAGTATAAAAATTGATGAAACTTATTTAAACCGAATATGATACTTAGAGCCTCTTTCTCAATTTGTGAGTACCTCACTTCTGAGCTATTTAGTACCCGTGATGCATAGGCTATGGGTTTTTCAATTTTATTATCAAAAACATGGCAAATTAAGGCGCCAATTCCGGTTTGACTAGCATCGGTAATTAATTTAATAAGACGTTTAGGATCGAAATGTACCAATACGTCTTCGGACGTTAATTTATTTTTAATCAAATTAAAAGCGTCATCGCATTCTTTTGTCCAAACCCACTTATTTGATTTTTTTAATAGTTCAAATAAAGGGTGTAAATGTATAGAAAGGTTTTTAAAAAACTTTCCATAGTAATTTATTAAACCTAACACAGATTTTAATTGTGTCACGTTTTGCGGTACTGGAGCATTTTTTATCGCTAAGATTTTATCTTCAGTAGGATGCAACCCTTCTTTATCTAGTAAAAATCCTAAATATTTTACTGAACTTTGAAAAAACGAACATTTATTTAAAGATAATTTTAAACCTGCATCTTGCAAAATTACTAAAACTTGATTTAGTCTTTTTAAACTTTCCCTGAGATCAAAAGGTCGTCCAGAAAAACAACTACCCCTTCAATACCCGCTAAAAGAGACTCCATCAATTTTTGAAATTCCGACGGTCCTGAATTAACCCCAAAAGGCAAACGAGTATATGCAAACAATCCCATCCTCGTCGCCACTATTAGGTTTTGACCTATTTAACTATAGTGAAATTTGCACTATTTAATGTCTTTAATTATTTATAATTTGATAAATATAAGGTGAGGTGTAAATCAAATACAAGCGTAGCCTTGACTGATATTTATTCCTTTCCGAAGTCGGTGCGTACAAAAAGAGTAACAAAAAAAAGAAATAAAAAATAATAAACATATTTAGTTTTAAATCGAAATACCTAACACGGTTAAAATCCCTAACTTTGTTTTAAAAATGCACTTTTTTATCAATTTCTCGCTAATTTGTGAGTAATCCGCAATGTTTTTTTTGCAAAAATACTATTTAAGGTAAATACTTTTTATTGGTTTAAAAAAAATAAGAATTCGTGTGGCCGGTAAGTTCACCGGCCCCCAATTATTTAACTGAAATATAATCTGTGCCCTACTGTGAATAATTTGTACCAGTTTAATTACCATAAATCGATAACCGACACAATTTAACACGTCTTTTACGTGTTCAAGCACTTTCTAAAATCTTTTATAACACACTCTCTCTTCCCTAACCCATCTTTTATTTAACCGCAAACCAGTCAGTTTCCTTCAGGAATGCGTCACACTCCCTTAATTAGATCCCTTTATAATAAAATTCTCTGCTCAAAGCACATACGTGCTCCAAATATAGAAAACATAAGAATTATACATAAGAAAGAAAATATTAGTGGCATAACGAACAGACGAGAAAATTAGAAAAAAAGTCAGGTCTCAGTCTGAATTCGAACCAAAGTCCCCGCGGTTTCCGGCCTGCGCTCTACCAACTGAGCTACCGAGACGCCCGGGCGCGCCCGTTCGTAAACTGACTAATTGGACATGCCTTCTTTTCTATTCTTAAATTTGTTAGTTGGTAATTAAAGGAAAGGTGGTTAATTTTGTTAGTAGGAATAAACTCAATATACAATGTCTTAAGAGCCTTTTTACCCCTTCGCCCCTTGTATCGTTCACATATAGGAACATCAACAGAGATCGAGATGTGGTCTCTAACATTTTATTTTAATTTAACATTAAAATTTATAAATTCGTACAAGAATTATTAAAAAAAATAAAATCTAGTTCCAAAAAAAGTACAATTTAAATAATATTTTTAGAAGGTCATACCTAAAAGTATGGGGTTTTATTTTTTTACAGAAAGGATCAATTTGAGGCATTTGTACCGAAAGTAAAACAAAAGACATCTACGTTTCACATAAACACTTTCCGATCATCGATTGCAGGAAATATTAATGCCAATAACTTGATAGAGAAAAACGTAACATCAAAAACAATTTAAAATTATTTTTTTTCTTAATTTTACAGAAATGTTTTAGAGGAAAGTGCTTTTTTCCTGAACTCAACTTTTTGCTTTGCATATAAAACAAAAAATATTACCAAAATATTTGCATTTAAACAAATCTTTGGTTATGTTACTTTCATAATATCAATCTTGGCGCACTAACTAGGAGGTAAAATCTAAAGCTAAAGGCGCCTTTTCACGGATTAATTTATACGCAAGTTTGGTGCTATGTTATGCTATGAGGACAATTACACATTCATTTGCCTTTTCACGCAAGTTTGACGCTGCAAGTTAAACAACGCTGCCAACCAAACAATTTTGAGATGAGTCTGCATTTGTTGACAAAAACATAACCTAGCATTTTCTTTTTAAGGAAGCTTTTTAGTTAGACAGACCGACCTATTATTAATAATAATTATTATTAACATGTCCAGTTGCTACTATATTAGTAAAAAGAAATCGATTTAGTAACTTTTTTCCAGGTTGGTACCACGAAAATAACTATAAATCTTGCATGAAAATCGTAGAAAAATAGAACTTGTTCTAATAATTTGATGGCTTGAAAATAGCATCAAATTTGCCTGAAGGCATGCGCAGTGACTGAATCATTCTTGCAACAAAATTGCATACAAACTTGCGTACAAATTGCTCCGTGAAAAGGCGCCTTAAAACAGGTTAGAAAAGAGCCCTGCCCTTGGTTAAAATAGTTAACTCTTCTAACTTGTTAAAAAGTAAATTAAAATGATATATTTTGGAACTTTTTATAATACACAAAAAGACGATTGTGAATCAAACATTTTTTTTAGACGGCCATATTCATTCTCATCCAATTACATTTGGATATGACGAATTGAATTATTTGGTTGTGACAAATAAATTTTATTTCTGTCAAATAAATTATTTTGTTCCCATTAATAAATGATTTTGAAATTAAAATAATTATTTACGTGAACTAAATATTTATCTGACTCTAATAAAATTTATTACTCACACCAAATAATTTAATTAGCCATATCCAAATAGATCTAAATTATCTTTTTTTTATCAGATAGTATCAAAAAGTCAAAAACAATTAGAAATTATTTTTATTGTTAATTTTAATTCAACCAAGCAAAACCTTTTCTTTGCTGGACTTACCTTTTTGCAAATCAGACTCGTCCAATAAAGACGTTCTTTCGGGGTTTGGCACACAAATAACTATTTATAAACTAAATCTGCATTTTCTTATGTTTTTCGATATCATGGCTCACTATGCTTTGTCTGTTTAATATTCACTTGACAGTGACGTCATCAGATGTCGCTGTGTTTTGTTCGGAGGCCGGAGATTTAAGTTTCCGAGTATCCGATTTCGAGATAGGGGTAAAAATGTGGAAGGATTGGATTCATTCCATCTAGTGGCGGACTTGAGGAACATGTTGTCATTAAGGACCCTAAATTTAGGTTAGTCATTTTATTTAGGTTAGTCATTTTATTTAGGTTAGTCATTTTATTTATAAATTAAATGACTAGAGTATAAACAGAAAATAGAACGGTTAAAAGCTTTGGAGCTTTTTTTTTGTCTGTGAATACAGACAAAAAAAATTGTCTGTATAGCTGTAGATCTGTTGTGTCTGACATAGGTTAGGGTTCATTCGATTATTTTTACTATTTGGCATCGCTTTACCAATAAAAAGTTCCAGAACAAATATTTCTTTACTTCTAGCGATATTTTACCATCGAAAGTTTTTAGAAATAATAGAGGTAAAGATTAAAAAATCTGTCAAAAAACTTATATCTAACAAAAAAACAATTTTTAAGAAAGTTGCGCTTAATTTCGCGCCTTCTTCTTAATATCAGTTACTAGCCGTTAAGCCTGTTTTCAGGAAGGTTAATATTTAGGCCTTAAAGGCCTTAACGGTTGCGCCTTCGCCAATTTTTTAAATGATTTCTTTTTTAATTTTTTGTCCTACAGGCTCCTCTTGAAAAAAAATCGGGGTTTCAGACATTTCTCATTAATTTGTTACAGTAAAAATATTAGTACAATATTATGTTTTACTGTAACCTTTTATTTTTAATTACTAAAGTTGCTAGGGGTATCAAATAGACCTTAAAAAGAAAACTGAATATTCAGTTACAAATGGATAGGTAGGATAGGATAGATTTTTGTTAAAAACACAAAATATTTCGTGTCCGTCCTTAAATAGTAAAGTACGTGACTTTAGAACTTGTGTTTTTAACAAAAAATAAAGTACATTTGTATAGGATCATAACTTCCTATCCATTCTTCTGAATATTTAGTTACAAATAGATAGGAAGTTATGACCTATACTAATGTTCTTTAATCTTTTTTAAAAACGTTATAGTTCTAAAGTCACGTACTTTACTATTTAAGGACGGACATGAAATATTTCGTGTTTTTAACAAAAATTAAAGTACAATTGATAATAACTTCTGATTTCCTATCCATTTTTAACTGAATATTCAGTTTACTATTTACAGTGTTTACAAAATCGTTTAGTATTTAAGGTAAAACCCCCAATAGTTGACAGTCTAAGAAAAATTCTATAATGTTTTTTAATTAAAATTTTTCTAATAATTTTTTTTTTATATTTTATTGAATACATGTGTTTAGTTAGATGTTTTCTTTTTATATTAGTACCAAAATGTTTGAATGTGATAATACAAACAAATATTTTTAATTTTTTTGTAGACCCTGTAAAAATTGTTAAGTTGACAGGGGTAATAAATTATTTTACCAATAGTTGACATATAACATATCTAATAGTTGACATAACATATTTTTCTTTTATATTAAAAGAAATATTACTTTAAAAGCATAATGCTTTAAAAATGTAACTTATAAATTACTGTTTTTATTAAAAAGAATGCCAGTAAAGTTATATTTTTATTTAAATTCATCAAGTTTTACAAAACGATATCAAAGCACCAATAGTTGACAGTATTTTAACCCATAGTTGACGTAAAATTTCCTATTAACTTTAAAGCTCTAAATCTTTTTTTATCCCTAAATGCTATGCGACTAGAGGTTAACCAGAATTGTACAATAACTTACAAAACTGAAGTGAAGTTCTTAGCAAAATACGAAAAATAAGAGATGAGCATTTTAGTTAAAATACTTTGGTATATTTTATTTTTTTATTGGAATTATAAAAAAAAACATTCATTTTATCTTAAAACACCCATCCACATTTAGATCTTAATTAAATGTGCAGGTGTCCACAGATCAGGGAAAACAGGGAAATCAGGGAAAAGTCAGGTAATTTGATCAACTGTAAAAAATTAGGAAAACTGAAAAAAAAGCTGTGGTGTACATGATAAACTATTACTAAAAAGTTTTTATTCA
This sequence comes from Brachypterus glaber, assembly GCA_958510825.1. Classification (NCBI taxonomy): domain Eukaryota; kingdom Metazoa; phylum Arthropoda; class Insecta; order Coleoptera; family Kateretidae; genus Brachypterus; species Brachypterus glaber. The sequence continues at coordinate 1,591 of CAUEHQ010000077.1, read as the reverse complement.
TAGAGTTCTACCAATCCATAGATCAGTTTTACAGAAAAAAAGTTGAAAAAAATAAAAAATCATTACTCAAAAATAAAACAGGATGTTCAAATTTTTTACGAATATTGGCTTCAAAAACTTTTTTTGTATCTCTACCTTCATGATCTGTACTAAAATCAGGGAAAAGTTTTAATTTTTATCAGGGAGTTCAGAGAAGAATCAGGAAAGCATCATGAAAAAATCAGGGAAGAATCAGGAAAAAATGAGGGAATCTTAATTTGAAAAAACCTGTGGTCACCCTGAGGTGTATAATACAGTATTTTAAACGATCCCCACGAGCCGTAAAATTAGCTGTCAACTATTGAAATTTGTTGATTTTTTAATCTAGTGGTTGACACCCCCTATGTAAAGAGCTAAAACTGCGAACAAAAACACTCCACTAAAAAATTGCCTGTCATATTAAAACGCAAAAAAAACGTGATCTTCAGTTACAAATTCTAAGACTAGATGGTACTAGGTGCCCATTTATTATTTATTTCGCCTCAATAAATGTAATGTAATCTTATTTTAGGTTGTTTTATTTAAAACTGTCAACTATTGGGGTAGTGTCAACTATTGGGTGTTTTACCTTAATACAGTAACAAATTCTCAGTGTATAGTAACGTGACATATCCGAAAGAAAAATATAACTGTAGGGGTGACCGGGGCTAATTGTCGCACTTTTCATTCTAAATCAGTTTTTTCCTTTATTTTTGTATTTTTTTTTTAATTGACCTAATGGTAATTTTAGCTGCATGTTTCAGTAACATTATTTAAAGAAAAAACATGGAAAAATTTATAGGGTATTAGAGTTATGTGTTTTTTTGTGAAGTCTTGAAAATTGCGACAACGTGCCCCATCACGGGGCACGTTGTCGAGGCACTTCGAGTATATTTTTTTGAAGAAATATAAAGGCATTTATAAAAATTATAAATAACTAATAAGACATGTGCCTCCCCACAAGCTGATTGTTATCTAACTTTTTACTTTTGTGCCAAAATTTCCAACTTTATAATTAAATAATATTTTTTTGATTTTTTTTTAATTTAATATAATTTAATAAACGAATTTATTTGCTATTCGACAAAGTTTCACTTTTTTAGACAGTTTTGAATAAAAAATGCCAAAAAGGAAATGTTATACCATGAACATATCTCCAGATCATGCGACAACTAGCCCCAAACCAAATGCGACAACTAGCCCCAGTGGCCAATTTTACGTTATGTGTCAAGTACTTTCTAATTAACGAATAAACACTCCTAAATGACAATATCAACAAATAATATACACCTTAAACTATTATTATACATAAAATTCTCTTATCTTAATGCTTTAAATCAGTAACAATAAGTAAAAATATTTACCACAAAAAAATTACTGGGCTCTTTAATTTTTACATTTTTTGGTTTATCTGGATGTTCTTTTAATTTATTGCATTTAAGTTTACAAATTATAAATGGCACTATTGTAACGCAGCGGTTAATCTTGGTTTGGCGCAGAAAAATATTTTACTTTTTAAGATATAAGCACTTCGACAACTTACCCCTGCGACAACTAGCCCCGCACCCTTACT
>CAUEHQ010000076.1:0-17884 GCA_958510825.1 Brachypterus glaber | reverse complement strand
CGCTGTTCGAGTAAATCCACAGTTAAATCACCTTCCTGCTGCTAACCAAGATAGTTTGATGAAAGCGGACAACACGCTGGGCACAATAACACATGGCTTCTGCTACTAAGAGAGGCATTTTCGGATTCCCTTAAGTCCAAACGGGGGAGGGGGTTATCAGTCTTTTATCCCAACCTTTTTCTGTGTTACTTTTTGGAAACTTTATTTTTGGAATATGATTCCTCAGGTCAAAATACATAAAAAGGCACTCTTGTTGTAATACTGTAGGATTAACCGTTTTCGAGAAAAGTTCATTCGAGGAAGAAAAATTAAATACTTAAATGTTAAAAACCAATATTTCAATGCGCTCTTCGAGTAAATCCACAGTTAAATCACCTTCCTACTGCTAACCAAGATAATTTGATGAAAGCGGACAACACGCTGGGCACAATAACACATGGCTTCTGCTCCTAAGTGAGGCATTTTCGGATTCCCTTAAGAATCTATTGTATAAGGACCCAGCAATTTCTGGCTGCCGAATCCAAATTTAAAATGATCAGTGATGATTTACGGCAGGCGGGCCGAAGTTGTTGAAGCAAGGAGAAAGGCCTTTAAACCTAATTCGTATTTGGTTTCTTCTCTTATGGAATCGATCCCCCCCTCCACAACCCATCTTTTCGGAGAACAGGCTTTAGCTGAGATTGTAAAGCAGCATGAAACTCTTTTTCGATCTCAATTTCAATCGAGTTCTCACCAAAGGCGTTTTTCATACAGGCCAAGAAATTCAAGATCCACGCCTTTACACTCAAAAATTTCTAACAAGAATAATTCGGGAAGGAACTCCTGGAAACACGCCGCATCCTCAAATGCTAAACAATCACATTATAATTAAAAACCGGGTGAAGCAACATCACGCGGAAGAAATAGTGAAAGGAGACACCAAAATAAGAAATGACTTTGTTAGAATAAATTTCAAGGAAGGTCGGCTAGTCAACTACCTTCATCATTAGAAAGTAGCAAAGGCTCCCAACAGTATTATAAAAATAATTTCTGGGTACCATTTATAAAAAAAGCCTCCCCTAATCAAATTCGCAACTCGTCGCCTAAAAATCTTCTCACCACCTCCAGGGTTAGATGCCGTGATAGAATCAATGATTCTTCAAGGCGTTTTAGAGGACTCCAAGTTTCCTTCAGGTTTTCTTTCACCAATGTTTATGGTACCAAAAAGCAACGGGGATCTAAGACCCATCTTCAACATAAAGGAGTTGAACAATTATCTGTGCCCAAGAAAGTTTTGTTTATTAAATCATTTGAAGGTGCCAAAATTCTTACAAGCAAATGATTTTCCAGTAAAAATAGACATCCACCAAGCATATTTTCACGTTCCGATAAAGCCCTTACATCGACGCTTTCTGACACTGGTACACAAAAGAAAGCTTTTGCAGATGACTTGCCTTCCATTCGGCCTGTCCACAGCCCCAATAACTTTTGCTCATCTATCAAACTGGATAGCAAGTTATCTACGTGCTATGGGATTAATAGTACTTGGACGATTTCCTTATAGCTCATCAAAATTCCCAGACTCTAAGAATTCATTCTATAAAAGCATTTTCGTTTCTAACAGATCTTGTTTTGGACTCATAAAAATTTCCAGACTCTAAGAATTAATTCTATGAAAGCATTTTCGTTCCTAACAGATCTTGGTTGGGTAATAAATCAGGAAAAATCCCTCTTGTTTCCTCGGAGAAAATGCGAGTTTTAGGCCTGATTTGGGACACTGTCTAAAACAAGAATTATCTCCCGGCTCGCAAGGTTACTTCCCTGAGAAAAGATTTGTCAAAGTTATTAGGTCACCTTAGTTGGAGCTGGATTATGGCAAAGAACCTTAACCACAGCTTGCTTAGAAGAGATTCGTTGGTGGTTACAAAACCTCGAGGGGTCTTTCCCAATTCATCTGAGAAACTCGCATCGGATGCTCCAAACACAGGCTGGGGTGCTCAGGTGGGAGATCAAATAGTTCATGGTCATTGGAACAGTCAGGAGTGTCAGTGGCACATAAATGTAAAAGAGCTTGTTGCTGTTTACAGGGCAATACGAATATGTTCACCCTGAAGGGCAAGTCAATTTTAGCTCAGTCGGACAATCGGACTGTCGTGTCTGATATTCAGAAACAGGACGGAACGAAATCAGTTCTGCTGACCATAATGGTGAGTCGCCTTTTGCGTATACATCAGAAAATATGACAAAAAGTTCCTTTAGACATATGTCAAAAAATTTGACTTTCTTGTTAGTAAAATAATATGTAAGCATCCCCTGATAGAAAGCACAAGAAAGCAATATGGCGGGCGATACAAGTCCGAGTTTATATCACTCTTGCAAAAATAGTGAAAATTTACTAATTAATATCAAATGTGTGCTGTGTAATGCTACCATAGTGAAAAAGAAGCTAGTGTGCAAAGAGTGTAAGGGATACTTTCACCCTGGGTGCGTAAAAAAGGCCACAAGCGGCGAATGTCAACATGCAGTGGTCGAGGAGGTTGTTGAAAATGCTACCTGTTGCCTTCCAAAATCCGGGAACAATAGTCTAGAAAATCTGTTATATCAGGAGGTAGTATCAAAAAATGAAATCCTAATGGAGATAAACAACGCGCTTCGCGAAAAAAATAAGTTACTCGAAGAAAAAATAGCAGCATTGGACAGTAATAAAAAAACAGGTCAAATGCAGCAAAAAAAAACAGAAGTCGCTACCTGTGCTGAATGTTCCCAGCCCACTCGGCTTGGAATTTCCACAACAGCAAACTACTTTTGCTTCGAAAACAAAGCAGGTTGCTACGACCAGCAGCGGCAGTAAATCCGCTCACGCAGAGATGGCGCCACATTTAACCAACACACGGTTTGCTTTACCGACAAATAAAATAGGAACAGATGTACGTCAAAACATCGAAAAACAAAAACAAGATGATGGATTTAAAACGGTAAGTTACAAAAAGCAGCGCAAACCCGGAATAATCGGAAATAACACAAAATCCAACCTAAAAGGCGTTGCAAAAATGATCTCTGTTTACGTAAGCAGGATTGAGAAAGTCAGCACGGTAGAGTCAATGAAAAAACACTTGGAAGACAATAACTTTAAAAATTTTGAAGTTAAGAATGGGTACTCTAAATTTCCAGACATCTATAAATCGTACATAATCACAGTTCCTTCAAATCTATATGACGATATAAAAAACCAGAAATCTGGCCAGACGGTGCAAGTGTAAGTAATTTTCTATAGAGCCTGGCAAAATTCCAGGAAAAGACACTGAAAACCCAAACTGGATATCAACTGGAATCAAATTCACTAGAAGTTTTTTCATTAGCTATAGTACACTACAATCTGCAGTCCATAGGAAACTCCATTGATAAAGTGAACCAAATCATAAATGAACACAATGAGTGTATTTGTTTATGTGTCACAGAACATTGGAGGTCCAGTGTCCAGTTACCACTGTACCAAATAAGCGGTTTTAAACTTATTTCTTCATTTTGCCATAATGAAAATGAGCATGGTGGTTCAGCGATATACTGTAAGGAAAATATGTTTGTTAAAGAGAGGCCTGATATAACACAGTTGTCAAAGCTGTGGTGTTAAAACTCTTGTTATGTGTGTTTATAATAATGGATCAAAACAAATACAGTTTCTTAAACAAATGGATAAGCTCATCAAAGTTGTAAGTAGAGAAAAGTGCAATATCTTTATAGCGGGTGACTTTAATATCAATATCAAGGAAAATTCTAGTGATAAACGGGAACTGTTGTCAATTCTAAGAGCTGGTAATATAAAGCCCTCTACATTTGACTACACTAGAATAACAGCATCCACAAAGCGCTGTATTGATAATATTTTCACCAATATTTTAGATTTTAAATGTATTATCATAAATTACCAACTGTCTGATCATATGGGCAGAAGGTTAGTTTTAATTTTAAGCCTAACAAAGAAAAACCTATTTTAAAAAGATTTTTCACTTTGGAAAATAAAACAATTTTTTTACACAAAATCCAAGAACAAGATTGGCAATCTATTTACAGCTTTGATGAAACTGTCAACAGTCAATTTAATGAGTTTTTTAATATATTTAAAGCTATTTTTGATAAGTCTTTTCCTTTAACATTTTTTAAACAAAAATCACAAAAAATAAAATATAATTCTGAGGAAATAAGACAATGTAAGAATGGACTGGACATTTTATATACATGCAAGTTACATGACAAGAGATTTGTAGACCAGTATAACAGTGTTAAACAAGAGTATAATAATCTTTTAATTAATTTTAGGAAAAACATGTATGCACAAAAAATAAATAATTCAGACAACAAAAGTAAAACTGTTTGGAATGTTGTTAAAGATATAAAAGGCCGGAAAAATAAAAGCAGTTTTCAATTACCAGAAGATGCTATAGAAATAGCAAACAAAGTAAATGATTTTTTTGCAAATACAGCTTCCAAATTAGTTAATAGCTTAGAAAATGTAGATTTTAATTGTAATGTTCCAAATAATGTAAATTCAATGGTTTTAACGCCAGTAACGTCTTTAGAAATAATAGATATTGTTAGAAAGTTTAAAAACAAACAGAGCAGTGGCGTAGACGGAATTCCGGTTACAATAATTAAATTTTTCTCGCTCGAAATAAGTGAACTTTTGCGCTACATTGTAAACAATTCCCTCATACACGGGATTTTCCGTGATATTTTAAAAACAGCGTTGATAAAACCAATACATAAAAGGGTGATCCGACCCTTACGGAAAACTATAGACCCATCAGCCTCCTATCTTCCTTCTCAAAAATTTTTGAAACTGCAATGGCAAACAGAATTGTGGATTTCTTTACCGCAAACAACCTTTTTAATGATTGCCAACATGGTTACATTAAAAACAAATCGATTAACACAGCAGTGCATGCTTTCACCCATGAAATAATCTCGGGCTTTGAAAATATTGAGTACATAATCGCGTTGTTTCTAGACCTTTCGAAAGCCTATGAGACAATAGATTATGATGTCCTTATTGAAAAGCTCGAGCGGTATGGAGTGAGGGGAGCAGTACTGCGCTGGTTTAAATCTTACCTTAAAAAAGAACTCAGAAAGTAGCAATCATTAAAGACGGTCAAGAATATGTTTCGGATTTAATCGAGTTATTCTTGGGGATCGCGCAGGGAAGTGTCATAGGTCCAGTTCTGTTTGTTATTTATGTTAATGACATGGCATCCTCAATAGGCACCGGCCTTCTTATCAATTTCGCAGATGACACAAATAAAATAACTAAAGCGAAGAAATTTGAAGACTGGATGAACAAACACCAAAATAGTATAAATGGAACACTCCAGTTGTTTTTGGAGAACAAATTAATACTTAATAAAAATAAAACCAATATTTCGAAACGCCGGAGCAGGTGCCCATTGATGATGCCATAGTCAGCACTTCTACAACCACCAAGTTCTTAGGACTTCACCTAGACCAAAATCTAGGGTGGGGCTTGCAAACTGAAGAATTGGGTTGTAGCCTGTGTGGGGCTATGTATTCTATAAGAGTACTGCAACCTTATGTAAGTTTTGAGGTACTTAAGATAGTGTACCATGCTAACTTTTTATCTCTGCTGAAGTTTGGTATTATCTTTTGGGGCCGTAGCACCGGAGTGGGGGACTTGTTTACAATTCAAAAGCGCACACTCAGAGTAATGTTAGGGTTAAGACGTGGCGACTCTTGTAGAGGTTATTTTAGGCAAAACAATATATTAACAGTAACTGGAGTTTTGACTATACTGTACCAAGGCACAGATTGGCCACTTTTGAAAAGGGTTTTTATTATTCAGCAATAATTTTATTTAATAATCTTCCTGAATACATTAAGTGCACTGGATATTTTAATAATTTAAAAAAATTGGTTTTTTGTTTATTGGTTGAACTCGAGCCATATAAGTTGTCTGATTATGTACCTGTAACATAATTATGTACCTACATATATTGTTTTTGTATTTTATTTATATATTTATTTATTCTAAATGCTATTATGTTTTTTAGCTATTTTCGTTTATTGACAAGTTTCGTGTTAAAAATTGTTTATTCTATGTCTTGTACCTCTGTGGATACTCCATTTTAATTTACGAAATAAATTTATTTATTTATTTATTTGATACGATGGATGTTGGTGAAATTGAAGATACCCTACAGTCGTTGTATTCGTGCCACGTGTAATTATAGGAATGTTTACAGTAGGCGGTGTGGTGACCGCTATAAGTACCACTGTGATTTGAAATAGCGTATAAGTTGTATCTGCAGGGTATGAACGGACTCTGCGGTACAATTGTTCATATCTAATCCTATAAAAGGGAAGTCTACGGTGACGCTGAGATTTCTCTGGAACTGTTCCGTTTGGGAGAAGCGTTTGGGGTGGATTACTAAGATTTTCGGGAGTTTTTGAATTGTAAAGGATTTTGTGCATTTTCGGCGCTCGTTGCATTCTGAACATGTAGGCCTTTCATCGTTGTCCAACGTCTCTTCCCGAGTGAAGAATTCTAAATATTAAATCAGCCTTAACTGGCCGCTCCGTTGTGGGAGAGGAAGAGAAATGTCCCAGAACGGTTTAAATGTGACGGAACAATGGCCGCAATGGGTGCACTTAAGAGTGGTTTTGATTTGGCCGGCGAAGAGGTCAAAAATTCTAGAGTCGTCCATCGGGAGGTATCTGAACCATGACTCTGCAGATTTATCGTTATCACTTATTTTTTTATCTCTCTCGGTCAAAATAGGTTTAGGCTTTTCTGTGACCCTGTTGACGTCCTCGAAAAGTCCCTCTAAAAGATACCGCAGAAATTCTTGTGCGTCCTGCTGTGCATAGCCCATGAATCGGGGGGCGAAACGCTGGATTTGGCTCTTTAGGGAAACTGTGTTTACTACCCGGACAGATGAATCTTCCGACCACAACTCTTTTATCACTTCGGCAAATGCTTTAATTAAAGCTCCACGCATACTACATTGGTGTTGATATCCCGCACATAACTGTCCTTCTTCAGGTATTCCATCAAAAGTTTTTGTTTGAAAGGCAATTAATGACCGAGTTCATGAAACAGTTGTCCCCAATATTTTCTAATCCGTTAAGACCCAAGGTTTTGATTGGACTTTCGACCATAGCCTTATTGTTCGTGATGTAGTTATTCTCTTCTTATATTAACCTCAACGGTTTGATTAACATTAATTAAAATTATCTTAGGAATACCAATAGAAGAATTTAAATTACACTCTAAATCATAATCTAAATTATTTTTAACGGAAATGTTTATGTTTTGAAAATTATTTAAATCAGATGAGAAAGAAAATAAGTTTTGATTTTCAGTATCGAAATTTCCAAAAGAACCTATCACGCTGATGGCATTTCCTCTTTGAATAGCTATACCAAATCGTTGCAAAAAAAACTTCCCTATAAACAATTGTTTGTACACTCAACTAAAAGCCTAAATATTTCTTGTAAAAATTTTTTTGCCAAAGGTCCATGTGAGGGTTTCGATTGCTATAGGACAAAAGTGGTAATCAGAAGACAAAAAGGAATAATTTTTTATTTTAACATATTCTGCTTTTTTAGCATTAATACCAACAGGTTCCATAACAGGGTGAAGACCAATCTTACAAATTACTCTTCTTATTATATAATTGGCCTCCCCATGCCTTTACTAAATTTACAACTTAGACCATGCGTGCCTAATCCATTAACCTTTTCCCCGCAAAAGCAAAAATAAGGCTCGACAATATTGCACCCAAGCCTTAAACCAATAGTAATTCTAAACATATTGCGATTCAAAAAAAGACCCAAACTAGAAATTTGGATTGCATTTAGCCAATAACTAGATTCTGGTTGGGAAACTGCATTTAAACGGGCTTTTTACTTTAACCGCGTTTTTAAACAAATTGGTTGAGGCTAGTTTCATTTAAGGTTTATCCCAGTGACTTTGAACTGAAGTTGGTTTATCTTCTATATTAGAAATCATTTTGCAGCTGTTTATGGCGGAACACAAACCGTGAATGTCCATTTCATGATTAAATTTAAAAAGCAAAATATTTAAAAGGTCTATAGATGCATTACAAGATGATATAAAACTTGGTAAAGGGATATCATAAGAACATACCCAAACCACCTAGACTAACTGGAAAGGTAGCCTGCAACCATTGAGAATCGGACATATTAATATTGACTACCAAATATTTCGAAGTCATCAAACGACTGTAAAAGAGAATGATTAAATGAAGGGGAAGATCTAAGTAGGTATTGAAGACGGGGCATGGCAAAACAATTTTTAAGTAAAAAAAAAGGCTTGGTGTGGTTCGAGCAGAAGTAATCTTTTTTTAAGGGTTTCCAATGAGTTAATTTTCTTTTGAAGGATTTTGGTTTCAGAAGATTTTACTAGTGGTGCTCCAAGTAATTCTAAACCCTTTGTGTTAAAGCATCGAGGCTTCGCATGTGAACTAACCTTAATAAGACCCGTCTTCATGTTATTTTCATGTGCTTATTTTAACCAGGGGTGTGCGAAACGGGAGGGGGGTTATCAGTCTTTTATCCCAACCTTTTTCTGTGTAACATTTTGGAAACTTTATTTTTGGAATATGATTCCTCAGGTCAAAATACATAAAAATGCACTCTTGTTGTAATACTGTAGGATTAACCGTTTTCGAGAAAAGTTCATTTAAGGGTGAAATTTTACGGTTCGAGGAAGAAAAATTAAATACTTAAATGTTAAAAACCAATATTTCAATGATGCAGCGTTGAATGTACATTAAAAACTAAGAAAAAAACCTCCCATACAGGTACTTCCAAAACTCAATCCTAAGCGAGCTATGGGCTCCTAAAAATGCACCATTTTTAAAGGGACATAGTGGCTTTAAAAGCGATTTTTCGACCTACATTACATAATTGTCGATTTTATATGGTATGCCGTTATTCGGTTTGTAATTTTCCGGTACCCTCTTGTACTTTGGTATTTTTTGGTAAAAGGATTTTTCTGCTAGCTGAAGTAGTTCCCGCAGGGTTGTGAAATCTCGTCTTCTCACGTTTGTTTGTTTGTTCGTTTTTTAACCTCGTACTATTCTACTTAAGCATCCCCTAAGTCCAGGACTTGTGTGGGCTAGTAGTAGAGGGAACCACCGGCTTTAATTGACTTTCGAATCAATATATCTAGGGAGTACGCCTTCGCCAAATTTCAATTATTAATTAACTGAAAAAGGCAATCGGCGCCATTGATGTTTGAACTCACGGTCATTAGCTCATCCATGCCTTAGACCGCTGAGCTAATTCCCCCATTTAATATTCCGGCCTTAGATTTGTGTATATTCTTTCCAATTCCTGCTCTCGGTTGTAATTTCCAAGTCTGCGTATTAACGTTTGCATTGCTATGCAAAAGCCCTTAATTGACTAATTTAATTGACTTAATCGCCTGTTGTGTACGTCCCCGAATGTCTTCCTCTAGTTTGATTGTGTAATTTGCTGGTAAAAAGAAACTATTAAAGTCCTCGGCGAAGTTTTGCCACGTTTCCCAATAGCGTGCGTTGTTTCGGAACTACAATACCGCTTTTCCTTTAAATATTTCGGGTAGTGCTTTTGACATAGATCCATCTTGTATTTAATAGCAGGTTTTGAGTTTCTGCAAGCGTTCGATAAAAGCGTACTTTGTCCAATGTTGCGCTTTCGTTGTTTCTTTGTTCTGGTTCTGGGGTTCTCGGGTTTTGAATTGGTACATGATTAATTTCTTGTTGCTGTGTGCTTTTCTTTTTATTGTTTTATGTCCGTTTCCTTGGGTACTGCACCCTGTTCCTTTGCGAGTTGGTTTGTTTCATGGGCATCTACTTTAACTGCTCCTTTAATATGTTTTAATAATCTACTTCGTAGTTTGTCGACTTTCTCAGATGTGTTTAGTTCTTTATTCTTCTTCTTTATTTAAGTGGTATATCGAGCCATCTGATTTATCAGCCACTTCTAGGCCATAGTCCCCTCTTCCTCCATTCTTGATTCTGCTCGGGCGCCAATTTGTAATATGTTTCCGGGTATCTCAACGGAGAAAACAAAATTCGGTAAATAAGTCTTTATCTAATTATTATTATAAGATAATATCTATAACCTAAACAACCTCGGTCTGGTTGGATTTGACACGACTGGCTTCGGGACAGGAAGGCACCGTTGTATTCAGGACGCTTAGTTACCAAACAGGCCGTTTCCACCAGGCTCAGCTCGTCTAATGCCAGAAAAAGAAGGTACCACTATACTCAGCACATCTAATTACAGGACATGAATGCACTACTATACTTATCGCCTATAGCGCCAACGATAGATACTTAGACTCAACACGTGGAAGAGGGGGAAAAGAGTGAGCTCCGTTGGATTAACCACATCCAGCCGGAGTGACTGGTCGGCTGGCGCGTCCTTGCTTATAAAGGCGGTCGGAGCAGTGGGGGGTTGCGTGCGCCGTTAGTCGGCCAGCTAGGTAGCGGGGCGGACAGTGGCTGGCCTTTAATTATCATTAATCGGACTAAATTCAGTTATGACTCATCAACGTTGAAAATAAACACAGAAACATAGGCTTACGGAATAATTTTGCCGAATTATGAGGGAAATTTTTATAAAGGTCACTAAATCGAAACATTTGACGACTAATTTGTTACACACAACAATATTGAATATACATATTAACTATAAATATGTAAATATATCGGTGTTTTTCGAAGAAAATAAAAATGTAAATATTTAAAACCTCGCGTCAACGATAGAATCGACGCGGCGCCTATGCGAGCACTGCAAATTCGCCGATGACTGGTAATGATGTAATTACAATTGGAACATTATAATCGCTATAGGACTGTCCAAAAGCGCAAGGGGCAAACATTAAATGAGTCCAAACACAGAAACATAGGCTTACGGAATAATTTTGCCGAATTATGAGGGAAATTTTTATAAAGGTCACTAAATCGAAACATTTGACGACTAATTTGTTACACACAACAATATTGAATATACATATTAACTATAAATATGTAAATATATCGGTGTTTTTCGAAGAAAATAAAAATGTAAATATTTAAAACCTCGCGTCAACGATAGAATCGACGCGGCGCCTATGCGAGCACTGCAAATTCGCCGATGACTGGTAATGATGTAATTACAATTGGAACATTATAATCGCTATAGGACTGTCCAAAAGCGCAAGGGGCAAACATTAAATGAGTTGAAGGAGCGGACTTTTATGGATGATATGGGAAGATACTTGTTTATTGCTCATAAAGATGCGAGAGATTAGGTGTTCTTATATCTGGCATTAGGACCTTATTTTTTTATTGTTTCAGAAAGACGAAGATATCAAGTTTTTCGATGCTTTAAAAGATAAGACTAAAGTGTCACTTGGCACAGAACATAAAAAATACAGCAGGAAAGTATAAGAGAAGTTGGTTAGAGAGAGAGAGAGAGACTGGAGTTAAAAAGAAAGGAGACAAACAACGAAGGAAAACCCAACATTTATTTGCTAAAGCTACTGACGTTCATGATCGCAATGAAGTTGGAGCCACAAGAACAGCAAGGAAGAGAATTCGCCTAGGAACTGCTAAACAGGTTAAAGCAAAATTTGTTCCACCAAAGCACTGTGTTCTCCACTGGGACCGAAAAATCTTTGCTTGTGACCACGAGAGATTAGGTGTTCTTATATTTGGCATTAGGGTGGACTTTATTTTTTTTTATTGTTTTAAAATTTTCATTCTGGTGTATCTGGAACATCCTGAAAATATGAAGGTGATCAAACTTCTCTAATGGTCCCAATTGGACCCTTAAAATCGTGAAATTACGCAAAAATCCTGAAAAATCGTTGAAAATAGGCTGTACTTTTTGTATCAGTGAAAAATTTAAAAGCCTTGAAATCTTAATTTGTTCCTTTTGAGTGTACAAAATTATGTACCAAATTTCAAAATGATCAAAAGATTCTGTCAGGTGCCGAAAATCCGCCAAAGTTGCCCCTAAAACACCAAATTTGACAAATTTTCACCATAAATGCGTTTCTCAGCTAAAAAAGCATTTAAAAAATATGTCAATCTGGACTTTACTTAATTTTATTTAATGTATATTAATAATATAAAATATTTTGCAAAAACAAAATGAGCTAATCGCCAAATAAGAGCACCCAAAAAGGCCTCTTATTTGGCGCTTAGCTCGTTTTGTTTTTGTCAAATTATTTTGTATTATTAATGTGCATTAAACAAAATTAAGTTAAGTCTAGACTGACATATTTTTTAAATCATTTTTTAGCGTTTCTCACATTTATGGCGGAAATTCGTCAAATTTAGTGTTTTAGGGGCAACTTTGGCGGATTTTCGGCACCTGATAGAATCTTTTTATCATTTTGAAGTTTGGCAAATAATTCTGTACACTCGAAAGAAAAAAAAAGATTTAAAGGCTTTTAAATTTTCCACTGATACAGAAAGTACAGTCCATTTTCAACGATTTTTGCGTAATTTCACAATTTTAGGGGTCCAATTCAGACCCTTAAAGAAGTTTGATCACCCTCATATTTTCAGGATGTTCTAGATACACCAGAATGAATGTTTTAAAACAATAAAAAAAATAAGGCCAATCCTAATCTGGCATTCCTGGTTAAAAAGAAGGAAAACTACTTGGAGTACCTGTTATCCTAGATGGGACTGGCTTAACACAAGCCAATGCCAGTTATGGTCTGATACGTGATTGAAACTTTGCACCAAACATTGTTGGACTTAGCTTTCACACTACAGCATCCAACTCTGGATGGATGAACGGTGCTTGTGTGAAAGCTGAGAACATGTTGGATAAAAAGTTATGTTATTTCGCGTGTAGACATCATATATTTGAAAGAATCCTGCGTGCAGCCTGACAAGTAGTGTTTGGAGAAACAACTAGTCCAGATACCCCAGAATTCAAAGACTTTAAGAATTCTTGGGGTACAATTGTTGACTACAATACGAATTTCAAAACTCTCGTCATCCGTGATCGGAAATTACAACTGCGTCGTAATGACGTTGTCACATTTTTAAAAGAGAAACTTACAAACCCTTATTGTTACCGAAAAAAAACTTAGCCACCAGTTGATAATTTTAACCTGTTAATAAGTTTATGTTTGACAATAAAGGCCAAATTATAATCCGAAGAAAAATGACTTAGAACAAGAGGTAAAACAGCTATCCAACTCTTTTAGTTAAATGCTTGCTAGGCAAACAACTGGAGATAGTTTAGGAACCTTTGATGGAACATCCTGCTTACAGTGGCCTACATTTTACTCCCAATATAAATTAACAGCTGAAGCTTGTGGTTTTTCAAGTACTGAAAATGTATTAAGGCTTAACAAAAGCTTAAAAGCCGAAGCCAGATATAAAGTAGAAACGCTGCTTGCTACAGCGAAAAACTCAGACGAGATTTTACAAATTTTAAGCATGTCTTATGGTAAACCAAATAAAAAAGCTGATGAACTGTTGCATCGTGCAAAGCAGGCATTGCAATGCATTGTCGGTTAATGATTTACAATCATTTGAGACCTATAGTTGTGAAGTAAGAAATATTGCTGATGTTGACTGCAGAACTTTAAGCAAAAGAAGCTCAATTGCGATGTTAATCGAAAACTTACCAGCGCATCTTATTACACAGTGGGAAACTTATTTAATCGAAAACAATATCCACGGACGAAGAGTAACAATTCGACATCTAGCTAATTGGACCGAAAAGATGACAAATGTAGTTTTAAACTTGCTTTTTATCACTGGTACAAAAAATGATAAAAGAGAAGTAAATGACAAAGGACGAATGATGTTACAAGGAGATCAGGAAATGGCTGAAAAAAAACATCATCTAATGTTTACCGAAGATGGTAAAGAATAGAATAGAATAGAATTTTATTAATCTTTTAGATCACAATACATGATATAAGACTTGTCAAAAAAAAATATATATAAACAAAAGCAATACACAAATTATATCTAGACATATACTAAATAGATAGAACAATCAATAAATAAATAAATAAACACATTAAAAGTTAAAAGTTTTTTACGGCAAAAAAATCATCTAGAGTGTAGAACGCATGTTTGAATAAAAGCTCTTTGACTTGTTTGGTAAAGGCTTTAACATTTTTTATGTCTTTTAAGGAACTCGGAAGTTTGTTGAAAATAGTTAAACATGCATAGTGCGGTGATTTTTCATACTTGGTTGTTTTGTGACGAGGAATACGTATTTCAGAACCTTGACGTGTATCATATCGATGATTAAAATGGTTCTTTTGAAATTTATCATCATTTGCGAATGCATATGAGGCACATTTAAGAATGTATATGGAAGTTAATGTTAGCAATTTCTTTTCCTTAAAGCTGTACAAATTAAATATTTGTACAGATAACAGAGAATCAGCACCGGGGGTGGAAATTTTACCGAAGAATAACTTAGCCACCAGTTGATAATTTTAACCTGTTAATTAATAAGTTTCTGTTTGTGAGTTTATTGTCAAGTTTAGCAGTAAAAGTTCTTTGAAATATATAATTGTTCGTTTCCTCTAAAATACTTATAGCAAAAACAGTCTGCCTCGAGACGATTATAAAGAATGTGCTGAATTGACGTTGAACTTCTAGGCGAAACTCCACCCCTTGGTTTACACTGGTTATACCCTGGTTCTTATCATCATGCCCGCTGGATGCCAACTGTTATCTACTCAGCAAAGATGTATGCATTTTTCCATCAACTGAATTGCGATCCAGAGAAAATGAAAAAGCTTGAACGAATCTTTTACTTCAATTCCCTCTTTTATGTAAAGTCGTGGTTGTCAGCATCTGTTGAAGTAGATGCTCCTTATAACAATCTCCAACTATGACATGATCTCAATGAATACCGCAAGGTTGACTCTGAACTTGCTGAAGCGGCTATGGAGAGACATTTTTGGTATCTAACTGAAGAGATAGCTATATTTTCATATTCTCAAAAAAAAATATTTTTTTTTAATTAATTTTTTTTGAACAAAATTGTTAAAATTAATGTAAAAATAAATAAATTAAAGGGCTTTAGGGGAGGGGCTACAGCCCGCCATCAACCCGTGTTATGACCCAGTGATGGCCCACTGGTAAAGTTTTGCTGGGTTTTAATATTTTTTTATAATATTACATTATTAAGCTGTTATGATTTTAAAAAGCTAGAAAAGTGGTGTATTTAATTTTCTGTGGTATATTCGATGAGAAAAGATCCCGCCATTATGGCTTTTTGACTTTTTACGGTTACTAAATATAAGGGGATGTTTAAATATTATGTAATTATGTTTATACTTAAAAAAAATTTTAAATTAAATTTTAAAAGACTAATAGGTACAATACGAGTTGCGTAACTTTACACACGATGGTCGAGGATGCACAAAAAAATTAAATGGTGATCTGGTAAAATTTATGGTAAGTAGCAACATACCATGGTTACAACTACAAAATTATGATAAAGATAAAACAATTTCTACTCTATTTCCATGTTGATGCGCGTCCGATCCTGCATTTTATCCGATTTTATCATTTGTCCTATTTCTTCCGAGGTCTGTTGATTACGGAAGTATACTAGTAGAAATCGTTTTTTATTTATACATTTTGTAATATTACAGGTTGTATTTTATTATCAACCCCGTCTTTTTCAAGACGAAACCTTTGGTTGCGGAAGTATTTTATAATAGTACCTAAATACAGGTTGTATTTTATTATTAAAACCATATTTTTTAAGACGAAACCGCCTTTTTCAAGACGAAACCTGCTTTTATTGTATTTTCTGCATTTACTTGTGACCAAGAAGCCCTTATAGCGCTTTTGTTTTTGCCTTCATTATGGAAGAGAACTTTGAAAAAGCGAAAAGTGATAATTTACCATTAGTTAATTCATTAATGGTTCACAATTTTTATAAGGACAATGTCGAAGTACAGAAAGTAAATGTTAAGACCCAAAAGTAAGTACCTAATAGTTATTTTTCTAAAATTGTTTCCTAACTTTTTGCACTTGTTAGGGTAACACGTGCGAAAAGTTTTACTTTACGCGCATGCATTTGACTAAACAACGCGAAGCGACGACTTTAAATTTTCTGCACCTATTTACTTAAAGTAAATACGCAATATCGATACCCCCAAGCAACAAAGCCGTAACTCATATATTATCATCATTTTTCAAAACAGCTAAATATCTAAAATAAATTTTTTTTGTTATTTAAGGGTGGGGAACTGATTGAAGTGGAAAAGGAAGCCATGTGATATAAAATTATCTTTTTAACTGTATATCTATTTATTGTTTATTTATTGTTTGTTTATGATAATATTCAAATTTAGAATTTCTTACTTCAGTGTTTTTAGGTAAACTTTTGGTTATAATGGCCTGTTGAGAAATCTGAGTAGTACCACCATGTGTGTATTTTTTCAAGGCATTTACCTATGAGTATAACTCAAAATGGGTCTAACTTGAGTTACATCCTTGTTGCATGGGAGTTTCGATATGTTGAATAGTAAATATCCGCATCGAGTTCACGAACCTACTTTTCAATGCACGTAAGTGCTTATTTTTTTCGAGGCGAAACCGAGAAAAAAAGCTCTCAAAGTTATTAAATTAGGTTTGCATCGAGGTACGTATACTATTTTTCCTGTTGGAAATACTGTCTTATAAGTTATAACAGTATAATTTTCCTGGTAATTTGTCGTCGTTTGGCCACACGTATATTTTGTCGCCGGATGTTTTGGTTTGGTAAAATGTTATGACCGGATCGAAGTATTCATTTATCGGCGACAAGCAAAAATTAAAATTAAAAAAAACTATTTGTTAATGTATTGTTGGCACCCCCTAGAACAATGGCCCCTTTGCCTACTAGTATAATGGCCTCTTTGTCTATCTCATTTTGCTGACTTAAAGCCACTTTACACGGAGCAATTTGTGCGCAAGTTTGATGCTATGCAAGTTTGTTGCAAGAATGATTTAGTCACAGCGCATGCCTTCAGGCAAGTTTGAAGCCATTTTCGTGCCATGAAATTATTTAGAACATGTTCTATTTTTCGGCGATTTTCACGCAAGTTTTATGGTTATTTTCGTGGTACCAACCTGGAAAAAAAAGTTACCAAATCGATTTCATTTTACTAATATAGTAGCAACTACACATGTTAATAATTATTATAATTAATAATAGGTCGGTCTGTCTAACTAAAAAACTTCCCTAAAAAAGCAAATGCTAGGTTATGTTTTTGTCAACAAACGCAGACACGTCAAAATTGTCTAGTTGGCAGCACTGTTTACCTTGCAATATATAGCACCAAACTTGCGTACAACTTGCTCCGTGAAAAGGCAAATCTATTTCCAATCGTCCTCGTGCTATATCTGGCAGCAAACTTGCATAGCATCAAACTTGCGTACAAATTGCTCCGTGTAAAGTGGTCTTTAAGCAGTACTCATTTCTTATAAATATAACTCCTCCTAGATAACCCTCAGAGCTGTATTAGACCTGTTAGATCGCACGTAAATTAAATTAGAGTTATATCAAAACTATCTCGAAGTTATAATCTTACAAGTATTAAATAAACATCATTATAAATAACAAACAAGTGTCTAAATATTAATCAAGAACATTTAAACCCTTTTGTGAAGAAACTGTGAGTGACTATAAATCCAAAATAACTGTGAAGTTATAAAATAAGTTTCGGAACCTCTTAATAAAAGGTTGCCCTGGTGTCAGAAGTAGATTAACCTTTTTATGTTGCGTTGTTATCAAGGAATACAAGAGTATATATACTGGGGTGACCCACCGAAATTTCAAATTGAAAAGTTTGGAGGTCTCACCCCTTAAATTTATTCATTGGGGGTAAGAGTATCATCCCTGATTTTTTTCA
>CAUEHQ010000075.1:0-16315 GCA_958510825.1 Brachypterus glaber | reverse complement strand
GAAAAATAAAAAAAAAATCTCTAACAAAAAAAAACTATTTTAGTACTAGGGGGTTATAAAAACAAACTCGAAACTGTTCTACAAATGAATAAGCGATTTTTTAATAAAGTTCCAAAATTACGTATACAAATGTTGAAAGTGCGCTGTCATTTGTGACTCTATTTGACCATTTGATAATAATTTTAATTGATGCTTATATGTAGATATACTTTAATAATCTGATAATAAAGTTATAATAAGGGGTTAGATTCACAAAAATTGAAAAGTATTTTCATTAGAATTTAAATAATAGATATGCACCGAGAGAAAAATATATACAATACTAGTTTACAGTGGTTTTGCGTCCACGAAGTTTTTAAGTTTTTTTTTTTTTATTTTCTTATGTAATTTTTCATTTAGAATCCGTAGTATAATGTCGGTATGCAAGCAAAAGCTTTTATTAACATTTACTTTATTACAAAATAAATAATAAATTTTACTTGTTTTACTGTGTACCAAGAAATTTAGTGATTTTTACTTTTTTAATTATTCATAATTCATGAAGAACTAAATAAAAAGTATAGGTACGTAGGTACATCTAAAAATTTTACCATCTGTCTATCTGTGGATACGTTATATAAATAATTTTAACCCTTAAAAAAATGAATCAATTTTTGTGAATCGGAAAGAATTATAACTCTTCATAAAGAAAAATCCCTAGTAGAAATTTAAGTTAAAATAGATAAACCTAACGTGTTAGGTGAAAATTGGTTTAGGTGTTTCCAAATTACATTTCAATTACCCTGGTGCAAAATAACGTTAGACGACTTGAATTGATGTTAGATGAATGTGGTAGGGTCTAATGTTAGAATAATGTTTATGTAACGTTTGAGTTTTACCAAACCTTAGCTATTAGATAAACCTTATTTTAAGGCCTAGGCTTCTTATGTTAGAAATTTATATATTATGTGTTTATATTTTAAAAATACGTAAAAACACAAGTTTTTCTAACGTTAAATTTCTACTAGGAGAATTGTTGCCCCATAGAAAGACGAATAAATATTGTATCCATACTGGAAAAAAGTTGCCCTAAGGTAAAATTTCTACTAGGGAAATATATTTAGGAAATAAATAACGTATGTTTTAAAACAATTTAAAATCTAATTAAAATTATAAAGTATCACCCTGTGTTCTATGTACATAAAGTTCTTGATCCCTCTAAACCTAACCAGTCTTCCTACACTGAGAGAAATATTTATATGTTTATATAATAAAATATGGAACGTAAAATGCCTTAAAAAATAATTTTGAATTATTTTAAAATTTTATTTATTTGTTAAAGAATTTATGTCTAAAATTTTTTGTTAACGCTGAGAAACGTTTAAGCAGTGCATTTTTCTATTCTTGCTTATAGAAAGGATATACAAGACTTGTATATCTAAATTATGGTAAACAGGGAAATAAAAGTTTGCTTATTTTATGAGACCCTTTTCTTCCCTGCAGTTAGACCCTATAAAAATGATCAAAATCAATCCAATTTTAAAACATTCTATGTTTATTCCAATAATTTCTCTCGCCCTAAACTATGTAGGAGCATAGTTTAAATTTTTCCGCTGCAAGAATAGATGTATTTCTCTAAAAGTAGGTCTTTCGGATTCCCTGCGTCTCCAACAATCAAGCATCAAATCATAAATATCCTTATTTTGCGTGGGTCGTGGAAGGTACATGTACTGCCCATCATCACAGTGCAAGCGTGCTAAATTTTCCATTACTTCGGGATCCGTCAGGCAATCAAACGGCTGTCTCCGACAAAGAGTGAGAATTTCCCATAGAGTTACAGCAAAGGCCCAGACGTCACTTTTGGTTGTGTATTTGGATTGGTATACGGATTCCCATGCCATCCATCTTACCGGTAAAGGAGTGTTACCATCTACCTTATAATATTCGTTTACGTAAAGTTCGTTGTACGTACCTGGAAAAAAGTAAAATAGCAATTATATAAAGTAGAACTAACCGAAACTCAGTCTAAAGAGACAAGTATTTAAATGTTATGAGTCATAAAAAAAATTAACTAAAAAAAATCTAAATAATAATAATATACATACCAAAATCACATATTTTAATTTGGTAACATTTTCCTATCAGACAATTTCTGGTAGCTAAATCACGGTGTACAAAATTTAATGTTTCTAAATATCTCATCCCAGATGCTATTTGCGAACCCATATAAAGCAGACAGTTAAAAGACAGCGACTTTACACCATAGGGTAAGTTAGTATTATTTTCTGCAGCTACGTGTGTCTTTAAGAATTGGCACAAGTCACCGTGCTCCAGATATTCCATTACAACACACAACGGCTCTTCCTGACTACATATTCCTAGCACCCTGGCTATATTTGGGTCTTCTAGTGCCGAGAGGATTCTTACATCGCGGTAAAAATCTTTCCTGAAACAAAATAATAGTGGATAATTACAAAAACTTTGTGACTCCATTCAACATTTAAAGAATACGGGGGAAAACAATAAAAGTCGCATTTTTATCAAAAATAAGATTATAGAGGCACTAAATAAACATTTGGCGAGAGCTAAATTGCAAAAATTAAACTTGAATTGCGACACTATACTTATAAGACTACCGTTAAGTCTGATCGGGGGCACCGCTAATTCTTTATAATTAGAAGGTCTGAACACCATGGCACAGGTTTTGTTGAAATTATATACAGGGTGGTGCTCTACAGCGAATTCTTCACATATCCTAATGAGTTTACACAGTCCCTCAAGGGAAGGGCACAGCAGAACCATATCATCCGCATAGCTAAGGCAGTTAATTAGCACTCCAGTTTAATTTTTATTGTGTAATTTTTAGGGGCTTGTCTTATGGAAAACTGATCAAAGTCGTAGGTACCCCGAAAAAATAATCCTACGCGTATACGCGTATACGACCACTCGCACTTCTCGCATTCATGGAAAAATTACCTTGGTAGAGTTTTTCATGGTAGAATGTAAAAAGTCGCACAAAGACCGTTCCTCGACCAATCGATTGATACATGAAGTGCGAATTCGAGCTTTCTTTCATACAAAGCTTGGACATTACAATACGAACCAGGAAGGAATGATCGTAGTCGTATTTCTAGCATTCATTAAAAAATAACCTAGATAAAGAGTTTTATGGAATATGGCTCAAAGTCGCAGCAAGACCGTTGCTCGATTGAGCGTTCTTTCATACAACCCTTGAACATTATTATACAAAAAATACATTTTTAAGGTCTTCAGATCAGATTTTTGTTAGATCAGGTATTAGAAATTAGTTGCTAAAAACTTTTACTTTTGTAACTTAAATCGTTTTTCCCTTTTAGTCTTTATTCCTTTTATTTATTATTAAAAGCATAACCATTTTAAATCAGAAACCATAATATCGTCACGCAAAGTGCAAAAGGTCGTATGTCAAAATTTTAATTTGTTGTTCTAAATTGTAGAAAACCTAAATGAAATGACATTAAACTTCACACTTTACACTAACTGAATTGTGGAGTTTTATTAAAATGCACCAACATAAAACAAAATAAAATTTTGCAATGGTACAAATCAGTTATTAACATTTTTTATTATACATACTCTTTATTTTTTTATTTATTGTTAGCCATGAAAAAGTTTTAATTCAATCAAAAAGCCGGCTTTGATGAAAATATGAAACAAATGTTTTAATATCCTAAATAAATAAATAAATAAATTAATGTTAAAGAATACGCTTTAGGTACTTACTTTTCTTTTTCGTTTGCCTTTTCTCCTAAAAATTTTATAGCTACTAGTCTAGTTCCTAACAACAAAGAAGAAGTATATTCGGCTATTCCATCAGCTTCAGCTATATATACCTAAAAATAAAATGGGTAAACCTTTTTAAATACATTGAAATAAATTAATTTATTATATTGAGGCAGAATCAAAAAGTGATAAGTCTAAATTAGGTTTTCATACCATCAAATCTACCTTCCAACGGCTATCAAAATTATTTAATACACTTCCCAGTAAAAGAGCTTTCCCATTTACACCTCCGCGCGTAAAAATGGATTTTTATTATTAGATTTACACTGAAAAAAAATCTTATTTGCGTCAACTAAATATTTGGTTGGATATGGACAAACAAATATTTCGTTGTGACAAATAAATTTTATTTATGTCAAATAAATTTTATTTCTGTAAAATAAAACATTTTGTTCCCATTAATAAATCATTTTGAAATTAAAATTATTTGTTTACATGAACTAAATATTCAGCAACCCTAAAAACCCCAATACACCAATTTTCATAAAAACTATTAGACAAATTTTATTAAAAGATTCAGTTTTAGCGACCTCAAAAATCCCAATATATAACCCCCTCAGGGAGTGGAGTAAGATTTTTTTTATTATCAGATTTTCTTTCAGCAACCTGAAAACCCCCAATATACAAATTTTCACGAAAACTACCCCCCGCCCCTTTGGGGGTGGAGTTAGAATTTTTTTATAATCAGATTCACTGTCAGGAACCTCAAAAAGCCCAATATACCAATTTTCACGAAAACTACTCCTCAGGGGGTGGATTTAGAATTTTTTATTATCAGATTCACTTTCAGCAACCTCGAAACCCCAATATACCAGTGTTCACGAAAACTACCCCCCACCCCTCAGGGGGTGAAATTAGAAAAAAATTATTATCAGATTCATATTCGCCAACCCCAAAAACCCCTATATACCAATTTTGATGAAAATATTGAAAATATTAAAAAAAATTACCCCCTCACCCCCTCGGGGGTAGAGTTAGGACAAAATTATTATCAAAATCAATTTCAGCACCCTCAAAAACCCCTATATATTTTCAATTTTTTCTAAAAAAAATGTATTTTTCCCCATTTGCCGCATCACAATGTTCACCAAAAACAATCCCGAGCTAGAAGTTTTGGTAACATACTCGTATGTAAAATTTCAACTCTCTTCAAGACCGATCGACCGACAATTTTTTTTTGCTTGATTTATATCGGCACAAAAATCAAAACGCAAAAATACGCAAAAAAAATGTTTGAAAATTTTTGCACGAATACAAGGTTTTCCGAAATTTTGAAAATTTTCAAAATGGGAAAGTAATAAGGTAAGCGTCTAAGTATTTTTCAAGGTGCTTTGTTAGATAGGTGTTAGGTGTTTTACCCGATAAATATCGATGCTTGAATGACATCCTCCTCATCATTCGTGGCATACTCTGAATCAAAGGAGCAACATAATCCTGAGATATCTGTTCCCAGTCATTTATTACAGCCTGACCTAAACCCTATAGAGCATATGTGGGACAACCTGGGCAGAAATATAAGGCAGAACTACGGCGAGTTTCATACAGTGGTTCAGCTGGAACAAGCTGTATTAAATGAATGGGAAAAGATATCTCAGGATTATTTTTCAAGGTGCTGTTTGTTAGTTAGGTGTTAGGTGTTTTACCCGATAAATATCGATGCTTGAATGACATCCTCCTCATCCTTAGTGGCATACTCTGAATCAAAGTAGCAACATAATCCTGAGATATCTGTTCCCATTCTTTTATTACAGCCTGACCTAAACCCTATAGAGCATATGTGGGATAACTTGGGCAGAAATATAAGGCAGAACTACGGCGAGTTTCATACAGTGGTTCAGCTGGAACAAGCTCTATTAAATGAATGGGAAAAGATATCTCAGGATTATGTTGTTTCTTTGATTCAGAGTATGCCAAAAAGGATGTCATTCAAGCTAGAGGAGGAAATACTCGATACTGAAGACAAATTGACGTTTGTTTTGTAACAAAATGTTTGTTATTAATAATTTAATTAAACATAATTTTCTAAAAAACCTAGTGTCCGGTTAATTTTGCGAACGCTTTATCCGAGGCGTTGCCCTTAAAACAGCGTATCTTCGTTAATAACAGAGATAATAACGTGAATAAAAAAAAATTCATAAAAGATAGGACTACAGTATAATTTTAACTAACATCCGCTGTTATTGCTGATTCACCCCACAGGGTGTCACAAATTTGGGGAAAAAACTTCTTCTTACTTTTTCACCCTGTATATTCTCAAATTGAAATCAGAATAAAAATCTTTACCATAGCATCGTTACTAAAGAGTCAACTTACGGTTAAAAAAAAATAATAAAAGTCAGATGAGCTGTTAGCTAGGAAATCAACATTAAAATTGTGGCAAATTTCTAGTGTCCGGTTAATTTTGCTGTCGAGTGTATTTAATTCCATTCCAATATTTTAAAAAATATGTTCTTCCGTTCTATGTTTTATACCGTTTATTCCATGTATTTTTTTCACAACGTGTGAATACATTCCAGAAGTTTATTAAGCAGCAAATACCCTAATTTTCTAAAATAAGAATTTTCTAAAATAATTTTACTTTGACGGTTCAGTGACGCTCTATATATTTTATACTTTTACTAAAAGAAGGTCAGTTTTTTCGGTCTTTCAAAAGTTGGCTAAGTTGGACATATAACCTTTTGATCATACATGGCTCAATATAATAATAATGTATTATTTCAAAATTTAAAAAAAAATGAAAGCCTATAAAAACAATTTTCATTGATAAAACAAACAAAAAAATTCATTTGCTAAAACCAGCTTATTTATTATGTTTAATCCCCGTTCGGGAGCCATATTATAAGGCTATAATACAGGTGGAAAAAATAAATCAAAAATATTGTCATATAAAAATTAAAAAATACTTACAGTTCCAAATGCTCCCTCAGAAAGTTTTGATAACATTCTAAGACGATGTCTGGGAAACTCCACAGGAGTTGTTTCTTCTAATCTCTTCTTCAGAGCTGCAAGAGCTTCATGCTGCGTCGGTGACTAAAGCAACAAAAAGTAGTTAAAATATTAATCTTATTGCACAAAATATTAAATAAAAGCAGTAAAAAAACGGAAACATATTTTTTTGTTGCATAAATTTAACGTTTGCACAAAACATTAGTGTTAGATGAAAACTTAGGGGGATAAATTAGATAAGTTTATTTTATTTATGATGATAACAGATTTCCTGCAAACGAGTTGTTATGTTTGTTATACTGCCTTGTTTTAATAATAAAAAATCGTTTTTTTTTTAATTATTTTTATTTTTAATATTTCTTGAATTTTTATTTGATTTTTGTGAAAGAAATAACTTATTACCTAGTGTTTTTTAAAAGAAGCATTTGTTTATTTATTAAAAATAGCTTACATTTTTCCCTTCGCTATGGGTGCTTCTTACAGATAACCTTGGACCTCTACATGAAGACACACTACTATGTCTATTTCTTGTTATTTGTAAGGAGCCATCTAATCCCAGCAGTGGCAGTGTACCAGACTCAGGTACAGCATAATCGTAGTTATCTGTAAAATACAAAAACATTAATACATTTTGAAAATTTATCAAGTCATTACAGAGTTCAAAATAACAAATTCACTCTAACGCGACTTTTTAATTTTGATGATTATAAAATATCTCATTAAGTTAAAACCGCTACCTAACCAAAAAATCATATTTTATTAAAAAGAAATAATAAATAAAAACCTTACTTCGTGGGGTAAAATTATGTCAGCGGTTTACCCCTAGCCTTATTTTAAAAGCATAATCTTGGAAGCTTTCTTTGGGCTCATTTCTGAATCAACGTACGTTTCAGTTTTTTTTTTCTCTATTTTTTTATTAAAAAAATATTTCTGAATGACCAAACTGTTACGGAATCTTGCTGTACGAGATCCACAAAGTAATCCAAAAATTTTATACTGGTAGATAAAGACTTTTATTTTAAATTGCTGCTTTTAGCAAAATCGTAGAGGTTAGTTCTTGGAAATGTCAATTAACAATCTTAAGCAGCGATTTAAAATACATGTGTTCAGCTATCAAAATAATATTTTGGTTTACTTTGAGGAACTATTAAATCCTATGCAGGATTCAGTAACACTATGTGACCCTATACCTAAATAAAAAAAACTAACCTTGTGGTAAAGGACACTTCTTAATACTGTCCGGCAAAACATCCTGCATTTCCATGACAACTGCGCTATAACTATAATACGGCGCATATTTCATTGCTTGATATGGTTCTTGATATTCGTTGTTTTCGGGCGTATGACCTGGATGGGGTAAAGGTAAGGTTGATCTTAAACTGGACTTTACAGTCCCATGACTTCTTCTATATTCATCGATTTCCGTAACTCCATAAGCTTCAATGGAACTTCCTTTTTCGCTCAAACCATAAACTGATTCAGGTTGCATATGAGGTAAAGTATTTTCTGGGAAACCTATGTTTGAGGAATTAGGACTTCGGAAGAGCTTTCGATTACGGTATCTATAGATTATTAAAATAATACCTCCTAGAAGTAGTAATATAATTGCTAAACCAATCAAAATTATTGCTATGGCCGTTGGTTCGCTGATCTCGTTTGGAACGGGTATTTCGATTTTGTGCTCATGGCGATCTCCGTGGGTTTTAACTTGTGGAGCAACTGTAGGTTCAGGTTCTATGGAGAAGTTACCGTGAGCTACAACAGAGTCAAAAGAAATCTCACTTATCAGTAGCCATTTGGATGCGAAGTGTAGCTGAAGCTTTACATATTTTCCCACCCTGTGATGAAGTTTAACCGTTATGTTTCTAGCTGCTTCAAAAATGCGATCTTCGACATATTCGTATGTAATAGGTTCTCCTTTGTTGAACCTTTTTCCGCCTATACTAAACATGACTTTTGCTACAGAAAAAACTTGAACGTCTTTTGTAAATTGATTGTTTGAATAAATATGGATTGTCGAAAACTCACGAACTCTGTCAAACTCAAACTTAATTTCTATTGGTTTATTATGTCTTGTGTCGTTCTTCCAACCAACCCACCTCTGACCATCATTATGGAAGTCTGTTTTAAAGTCATCATGGCCAAATTTTCCATCTATCAATTGGCCGAGACCATGCCTTAACTCGTTGTTGTCCCAATGGCCATCGTATCCAAAGTCGTAGAACTCCCAATTCGAACCCCTCTTATCTCCTTGGGGCATGGAATAGCTGACGACTCCATCTGTCCAACGACACCCGTAGAGTTCTACTCGCATACAAACAGTTCTCTGGTGATAACTGTATGGGTAGAATCGGATTTTGCTTGCCCATAAAGGAGGATCAAGTTCTTTCTTTGATTCCAAGTAAGGATTTACATTGCCGCTGATTACCTAAAACAATTAATTAAATAAATAAATAAATAAATAAATAAAACATCAAAATAAAAAAAGTTGGAAATTTGAAGACAAAGAGTGACCGCAAAAAAGAAGTTTTTTAGCCTGTTTTTCAAACACCTGTAACTTCGATTGGAATTGATAAAATGTAACGTATAAGTGCTCAAAAATTTTGTCTGCTCATGAACTTGTGCAAAAAGCAAGATTTATTGTTCTAGTAGCTAAACATCAAATAAAGGTTTAACTATGGGTACTTGAATTGAATTTTATACTCTAAACTTTGTCACATTTTATTAAACATAACTGGCTGGATTCTTTTAATTCGATTTTTCTTGAGATACGTTATATAAATCATATATGACTTACTACTGACTGCTTGGGGGTAGTTTAACCCTCTTGTGGGGGTGGATTTTCATCAAATCCAAGGGTGATACCCCTTTAGGTGTATTTTTAGCCCCTTTAAAGGGGTTAAAAAATAAAGAATTTAAAATATTTAAAAAAACACATTATGTAATATGAAACATAAAAAACACGTAAAAGGGTATCACCCTTGGATTTGATGAAAATACACCCCCACAAAGAGGGTTAAACTACCCCCAGTACCAAAAAAGTAGTAAATCATAAAGTATCTCAAGAAAAATCGAGTTAAAGGGATCCAGCCAGTTATGTTTAATAAAATGTGAGAAAGTTTAGAGTATAAAATTCAATTCAAGTACCCATAGTTAAGCTTTTGTTTAAGGGGATGTTTAGCTTCTAAAACAATAAATCTTGCTTTTTGCACAAGTTAATGACCTGACAAAAATTTTGAGCACTTACACGTTACATTTTATTAATTCCAATTGAAGTAACAGGTGTTTGAAAAACAGACTCTTTCAATAGTTGGTAATTTCTTCATCAAAAATTTGATGAAAAATTAGCTAATAAGATTTTTTATCATCACTTTTTTTTTGAGAAAAAAATTGGTAATTCTTTGATTGAAATATTAGAAAAGTTGCCTTTACATAGCAAAGGAAAAATTCTAACTATACCAAGCATACAAGTGCATAGTATGCCCTTGTATTGGTAAAAAAAAACAAGAAAAAGGCAAGCCCTTGTTTTTCCTTCAATACTGAGTATTGTAGATTGTTACTTAATAAAAATTTAAAACCTGAACTTGGTCTACTTATATGCGTACTCCCCATAAAATATTAGAAACAGCTATTTTTTTCTTTCTTGCTTCGGACGTAATAATTTTGGAACACAGTCGGACTAAATGCAAGTTCATTGCGAAACAACTTTACACTACGATATTTCAAGAACTGTATGACATAGACGCTTGAAATTTTATCCAAACATTTTTCACCACTTTACCACGTTAAAGCGTAATCTCGTAATGTAAAGTTATTCGCAAAGGACTTGCAGTTTTTGCACAGACTATACACGGTAGGAGTGTACTGAGTAAAACAAGGCCAAAGTTAAAATAATCCTTAGAGAGCTTTTTGAGAAAAATCGATTTTCCACTGTTTTCATATTTTTTTCAGTGTATGCTAAATTTTTATTGGGATTTTTGAAATAATCTATTTTTCTAAGGTAATTTACGAAATATTTTTTTTAATATTTTTTGTTATTTTTATTTATTTGTTTTTAGGATAATTTAAATTAAAGTAGGCAAATCGTCTTATTTTAATCAAGCCTGTCGCAATAACATTTTGAAATATAAAAAAATAAAATAATTAAAAATAAGCTTGATGCATTTTTAAAATGTTTAACTATAAAGTAGCCGTAAAATTGTTCCAAGGCTTGATTAAAGGAAGCCGGGTTTGCCTACTTTAAATTATCTTGAGAACAAATGAAAATAACATAAATATATATTTAGTAAATTAGCTAAGAAAATTAAACTCTTTAGATATCCCTGAAAAATATTTTATAACATACTCTGAAAAAAATTTAAAAACAATTGAAAATCGATTTTCCCAAAAACGGAGGAATTATTTTAATTTTCGCATTTTTACTTTGTCACGAGATATAAGGGAAAAACTATATCGTTGTTTCACGAAACGCGCTTCTCTGATGTTTTTCAAAAAATTTATAGACTTCTTTCAACAAAAATAGCATTGGCGATGAAAGGGGGAGCTAAGGGGGCTTGGAACCTTTTATTTCTCTCTATTATTCTCCAAAATATACAGGTTTTCGGGAAAAATCTTCTCAAAATTAAAAAGATTTTGTAATTTTATTTATTTATTAGATAGCAGCTCCCAGATTTACACCCCGCTCTTCACCAGAATGTAAACCTTGCGAATAAAAATAAGGTACCTACATAATTTGAGGTGCAAAAATATATCCATTTCCATAGTTTGTTATAAAAAACACCAAAGTGAAAAAGTATTAAAATTGATATATTTTTGTTAAATCCGATAAAATTTAAAAGATAATGAAATTATCATTAACTAAAATAAGCCACTCTGTCCTTTTCATTGGCCAGGTGAGAAGCCATCTTTCTTTTTGACCAATAAAAAGGATAGAACGGCTTAGTTTAGTAAGTTATAATTATGCCTGAATCAGCCTTTACCATGAGAAAATTAAAATATTTTAAAAACAAGATGAAGGCGCCTATAATTATTTTTTTCTATTCTTAAAATTGTCTAGTAACTAGTTTTTCTGATATATTATGTTAAATGTTAAAATAAAAGTTTTATTTCTATTTACTTTTTAAAATCACCAAAAACGCGTGCTTTTCGAACATTAAAAAAAAGGGTACAGTGTTTCCCCTATATCTTGGGATGGAAATTTTTGAATTCATATCCGTTTTTACAGAATTAATAAGCATACAAAAACAAACAAACAGTATTAACTAAGTAATAGGCATGTAAAAAATGTTTATTTTTTTTTAAGTTTTTTGCATTTTTCTTGAAAACCTTTAAAGATTTTTAAAAAAACAAAACATTTTTGAAATATGCGTAAAAATCTGCTTTTGCAAGATGTATAATGTTCCTAGAAAATTTACGGCTGAAAATATTGATTAAAAAAAACATTTATCTCAGAACCCTGATCTGAAGGCAACAAACGGAGGTCAAATTAGTGTTTAGCATTAAAAAGTACATCAAAAATATATCAGGCAAAATGGGAAGATGTTTTTTTTGTCGACCAGTGTTATTAATTATAATTTATAAATAATAAATTATTAATAATTCATAAATATTTTTAGCAAAAATATATTTTTTTCTAATAACTGGTAATTATGCATAATAATAATTATTAATTATAATTACAATGAAACTTCTTTAGTATCAGAGCGATTTCTTAATGCTATCATTAACTAAATATGAAAAATAACGAGTCGCTTTTATTAAAATTCACATAAATTTTAGTTAGTTTAATTCTATTTCTCAAAAACAAAACATAATTCAAAGAAAAATTAAACACAAAGATTTATAATTCTACTTAAAAATAATTGTTTCTTATTTCCTATGTTCGTTTTAATTTATGAGGCGTCAGTTATAATAATTATGCAGGGGACAGGCTTAATAGCAAACTAAGAGTGTTTTAATTATACATTCCTTGTAACTTTGGACTCGCAAAATACTTCAAAGTGCACAATGAATTTCGAACGTTTGCCTTGCGTACTGTGCAATGCACGTGACATATTTATACACACATTAAAATTAGCTAAAACAAACCAAGCAACACAAAGATAAGGTAAACTTTTTAAAATAGGGAACGTTCATGTGTTACGTAAGCAAATTGTGGCAAAATAAAGCCTTTAATAAAGCGAGAACTGGGGTATGAACTGTATGAACTTTGCCACAATTTGCTTACGTAATACTTGAACGTCTACGTTCAAGTATGGGGATCTCCATATAAAATATTTATTATTATTTTTTAATTAACATAAATAGTAAGAAAATAGTTAGCCATGTAACACAAAATGGTGGTACACTGAAAAACACGTTGGTATTTTTACAAAAAAAAATACATTATTGCAGCGATTTTATATTGTTATTGTAAAATCAAAAGTTCGTTTAATGAAAACGCAATATTATTGTAGATTTACTAAATTTTGCGAAAATACTTGAACATTTTACAAAAAAGATACAAATGTTTTAGCTTTTCACAAAAAAAAACATTTTAAATTACAAAGACGTGTCGTAATATTGTAAAAATGCGAAATAATTTCACAAATTATTATGTAATATCACAGGAAAATGTTGTGAAATTACGAAAAAATCATTTTTATGAACTTAAAAGATTACAACGCAGTTTAGTTAAATTACAAAGTTGATATGTAATATTACTAACAAAATCGGTGGCATTAAATAACCAACGATATTGTTAGTAATTTCACAAAACAATTTTTAGAGTGTATATCGGGTATCATAGAATTTGGTGATATATAGGGATATAGCACCATTATAGACTCGCTTTATCACCAATTTGGGGAAACCAAACGGTGGTTACCACTTGTATACTTGGGTAGATATCAATAAACACAAAGATACATTTTTTTATACAATATCCGCTTATTATAGTATATAAAAATACTAGTTTCATAACATCTGTTTTTAGGAGACGAGTACAAGTTTAGAAAACGAGTCGCTTGCGTGTTTTCAGTTGACATTACAGGTTAGCAGGTATACAGGGTTATTCTTTTAAATGGTACAGTACCTTTATATTTTTTGTGTGATTAGATAGAGATGTGCATCTTTGAGCAAAGTTTTATCCGAGGTTTTATCTAAGAACATATTCTACCTGTTGTTGTAATTTTTTGACTACTGGCTCTTAGATTTAAATAAGAAATAAGAAAAATTTAATTTTTTTTTTTAAAATTGAGAAATTTCCCAAATCAAAAAAACAGCTTTACTGATGTTTTGATGTCTAAAAAAAGGTCCAAATCTCTAAAAAATTCCGAACCTTTCCAATTTTCCCAAGTAAACAATGACTGACCAGTTTCTCTTTACCCCTCAATTTACTCACAGTATTATTATTTTTTAATGTAGGGTAGCCTCTGTTTTGACCCAAGCACACCCTGTGGGGGTGCTTAGAGCTTATTTCGCCAGGGGGTGCTCAAAATCATGCCAGGGGGTGTTGAGCAGCTCCTAGCACCCCCCAGTTACGGGCCTGGCTTTGACACAGGCTTGAAATTTATCCAAAAGTTTTTTGCCACGTTGAAAATCTTTGGCCAAAATTTAAGTCTCTATGTCAAAGCGTTCTTGAAATATCGTAGTGTAAAGTTATTTTTCAAGCGACCTCCATCATTAATACGTCATAAAGAAGTGTTAAATTCTTCAGTTTATTAGCTGTCCTCAAGTTAAGTGTCCATCATTGAAGGAGAGTCATTTGAAAATAAAAAGTTGGGGATAAGTGGTAATAAGGATAGGGGCAGTGCCGGCCTTTGCATGAATTAAGTGAACCCCCTGCTTCAGGGCGCCAGCTCAGAAGGGCGTCGAGGGCATCAAATAATTTTTTTTTTCGTCATCCAAATTTTCTGCCAGGGGGGCTTTTTCAAAGGCGAGGACCTATTTTTTTGAATTTTTTTGCCGGGGTGGGTAATGGGTAAAGCTTTTTTTACAGGTGACGACCTTTTTTTATTTTAGTCATCAAAATTTTTTAGGATACATACATACAAATGCAAAGGCCGGCCCTGGATGGGGGTAGTTTTTATTTTTGGTATATTTCTGAAGCCCTTCATTTTCTACTTGGTTTTTGCAGAGCTTGTTGTTTTCTTTTAGTTTTCGAGATAATTACAGTCTAGATAGAATTAAAACACACGGTATGTTATATCCTAATATTTTTTCGAGGCATTTTGATATGTGTTTTATTTCCTGCAAATAGAAAAATCTAGCAAGGGCGCCAAATAGACTTGTATTTTGCGTGACTCGGGGAAATTAGAAGTTCTCGCATGTGGTGCTTATAATGACCATATGGGGGGTTGATAACGACTAGTTGGCTGTGTATGCTAAATACTGGGTAGTTGGAATTATACCTACACTTCAATTATCCATTTAATTTTAAATAACTTTGGACAGACCTGCTGGCTACTAGGAGTGTCATTTTTAGTTACCTTATGAGGTAAATAAAGGCAGAAAATATCCACTATTTGAAACTGGCTAGAGCTTCGAAGACGAAAACTTGTTGTGTGTACCTTTACTCTTAATATTAGTTTTTGTACCAAAAATACAAAATTTTGACCAAGACCAATACCAAGGCCTAACCCTTTAGAGACTAACGGTACGCATATGTACCAGTAATTACAAAATTACATTTTCTGTCAACAATTGTACTTAGAATTTAATTCTGAATCAAAATATGTAAAAATATACGGTGTTCCACAAAAAATCAAAAGTTGAGGTAATTTCCGGCAAAACCTATTACCTATAAACCGGAAGTGACACAATTTGTTTTAAATGTTAAAGAATGCATTTTATTTAATTAGGGAACGTTCAAGTATTAAGTAACGCAAATTTTACCAAAATTCATACACTTCATACCCCGGTTCTCGCGTTATTATAGATTTTAGAGATTTCATATTTTGGCCACCCCCCCTAATAGGGGGGGTGTATTAGGGGGGGTAGCCATGTGAAATCTCTACAGCCTTGAATAAAGCGAGAACCGAGGTATGAAGTGTATGAATTTTGGTACATTTTGCGTTATGTAATACTTGAACGTTCCCTTATTTACATTTTCTAAATTTCATTTTAATAAGTTAATAAAAAAAAGTCATAGGGAGTACCACTATTTTGTGGCACCCGTTATGCCAGCATTCCTGTTGGGTAGTTCCAATGTCTACCAGTAGTCCTAGTTACAAAACCGATGCATCGCGATGTTTTTATTTACATGTATTAAATACCACCATGCCATATAAAAAGACTGGTGGTACATATCTATACCACTACCCTCACCCCATCCTGAGAGAATTTTTCAACAGGCTGAAAAGTGTTCATTATATCTAAAAATAGCAAAAAACTTGAAAAAAAGAGTAATTTTTTCTTAAAAAAATATTCGCGATAAGGTTAAAACTTTTTATGGTATAGTATTGGTCATACATTTTTTTACAAGAAACAAATAGGGGCTTTTTAACAATTATATTACCGCTCCAGATGATCACATTATTCCAATTGCCTGGAATGCAATTACCTAGATCTACTTGGATAAGGCTTACCC
>CAUEHQ010000074.1:0-14654 GCA_958510825.1 Brachypterus glaber | reverse complement strand
AATGGCGCTATGTGGATGGAACCCACCAACTCTCAAGTTAGGAAAATCCACCCGCCAGTTGGGAAAATCGATTGAAGAGTTGGAAAATTTATGAAGTGACCTTTTTTTTGGTCATTAATTTTTGCCGGTGTTAAAAAAGTTTAGAAAATCTCAATCTTGGGTAAAAAAATTGGGAAAATCGCAATCTTTAGTTGGGATTTTTTCGTTTATGCCCATATTTTTTGAAAATTAAATTATTTTATATTAAAATTAGCACAAGCACATAGCTCCATGACATATGTATTAAATTAATTAAATAAATTAGGGCTTGTAGTCGTGATGACATCAAATACAAACTAGAAACTGGTTTTAACCTGGTGAGAGTACACATAGGGAAAGTTTCGAATTAACAAGCATAAACAGCAATCTTATGCCTACATTATATGAAAAAATGTTACAATTTAAACTTTACCGTAAAGTTATATTAAAATATTTCGTTGTTTTATTGGGTTTTTATCAAGAAAAAAATCAATAGGTACCTTATCTGCTTTCCTTTAGTTTTAAATTTCCCAAACATTTTAGATTTAAGAAGTCGGGCACTTTTTTTTCTTGTCAAATCTACATAATGTTAGGCTTACTCGATCAGTTGTTACTTTGTCTGGTCCTTCGGTTTCTCGAAGTTTTCGTCGCCCAAGCCGACCAACCACCAAAACACACCAAGTAGATAAAATAACAACCAAAAAGTCCATTTAAACAAAAGTTACATTCTCTTATTTATTTTTATTTTTAATTAATAAACCATTTTCAATTAATAAACAAGAAAATGTAATGTTAACCAATTAATTAAAAAGTTACGAAGGTCACGTGACCTTTTTTTGCGATTAAAAAACGTTTCGCCCGATAGATTATTTGATTTTTGGTTTCAAATTGATATTTACATAATAAGTAAACATTTTGTACAAGAAAACTAAGTGTTTTTCAAAGTCAACTAAAAGTGAGTAACGGCGAACCGTGATATTACTGCTTGTTCTATTCAGACTCACCCAATTACACACAGGGAAATAATTACTTAAAACAAGTACGTAATATCAAGTGGTTTAAGGTTCTGGAAGCGTGAACCTCTACAAAATATCTGCACACGGACTTTCGAAATTTTTGTAAAACTTCCGAGTTTTTCAGAAATATTAAAACAAGAGACCCTTGTTGGGCCCATGGGGTTTTTGAGATTTCTGAAGAAATCCAAAAATTTTTACACGGACAATGTCCGTCGGACATACTCCCATTGATTTTGCTTGAATAGAGGTAAATACGTGTCTTACTTAGACCATCATCATCTGTAATTTGTTTGGTCTTTAAGAGACAGGCTCAGTGCCTATGGCTCATTTATCTAAAATTTGAATTAATTTGAATGGATAATTGGGGGAGTGAGTCTCTGCTCACTGATGCTGATTTGCATCTGTCATGAATTTTTGGGTGTTGCGACGAGGAAGGTGGGAGGGGGATTTGGGGGGATGGAGTAGGGATTGGAGGGAGGTGTGGGGGGAGTGAAACTAGTTCACTGGTGCTGGGGATGCACCTGTCCTGTGTATGTGGGCACCATTACTGGTTGAGGACATTTTTGATCTTTTTGTAAGTGTAGTGGATTTCGTGATCGTAATCTAGAAAATTTGAGATGACCAATAGTTGTTTGTTTGTTTTATACTGTTTAACGTCGTTTTTCGCTGCTATGGCCTAATTGACGGGACCGCCATCTTTACGTGCCCTCCGAAGCACGGTCCTCAACAGAACTCTCGTCCACCCTGGAATGTGTTTACAGTTTCACCTGCAACCCACATTACAGTCAGTCATCGTAGTTCCATCTACCGACTATTTACACCACTATAAATCCATGCTCTATGTGGGGCTCGACAACGCCGGGATCCGTAATCAAACGCGCTAACCATTGCGCCACCGGGGTCGGCTTAGAGCAATAGGTTTATACTTAAATTACGTAGAAGTACTTGGTTTAAATAGTAATATTTCTTATACTGAGTTTTACTCATATTCATATTTAAGTATTTAAAATACTAACAAAATAATGAAAAGTAGAACTAATACTAATTTCTTGGAAACAAGTAGTATATTATTAAATTTTTAAATGACCTATATACATATGTTTATATCAAGTATTTTTATATTTTCAACAAGTATCATAAATGGGGAGAAATACTCATGGATAAGACATACTACTTTATATTAAGTTTGTTTTTCTATGTGTATAGGGCCCATATATTACTAACTATTATGATAAATGTGCCACTTTCTACTTTCATCTTTTGTCCAGAGAACAATATCTACAAGACACGGCCTCATTCTGCTTCCTGGCTTTATTACTGCTTTATCTTGTTATATTAGGCCAGTACACAGTAAGAAGTAATTTTCGGTAATCATACTCGGTGTTTGCAGTCTTTTGTCGGAACATAAAGGGGGTGATTCTACATAACAAAACATGAAAAACAGCATAGGAACATACATCCAGAAACAAATCCTAAGAGAGTTACGACCTTTTAAAATGGTTTGGACTTTTTAAAAATAAGGTTTTTAATTAATAACTCTGGTACCCTTTGAGCTAGAGCGACGAGGTTTCGCATGTATACTAGTATTAATAAGGGCAATAAGTTTATGTTAATTATTTTTTTAATCTATCCAAAGGCGTGACTAGACGGAAGTGTGAAGCGTAATACATGTTTGCCCTAATCTTTTTATGTATAATTTTATTTGGATGTTTATAAAAATGGAATCCTTAAATAAAAATACATAAAAAATATTCTATAGTGTAACGTTCTAAAAGCAACCGTTTGCGAGAAAAATGCAATAAAAAGTCCAAACCAAACCAAAATGTTACTTTTTAAAAGGCTACGTTCTATGTTGGTTTTTTAAGTTTTTTGATGTAGAATGACTCCTTTTATTTTCCGAGAAAAACCCCGTTGCAAAACGCAAATTAAAATTTATTGTGTGTTTTGGAGTCTGAATTTTGCTTTGACGCTAGTTTAAGCGCCTTCGCCAAAATTGTAAATAACACAGGATCACAAAAAAAAAATACTGCCCAATAAAATCGCTTTCTCATTTTTTACCTCCGCGCGTTAAATGGATTTTTTATTATCAGATTCACGTTCAGCAACCTCAAAAACCCTAATAAACAAATTTTCACTAAAACTACCCTCCACCCACCTGATAATAAAAAAATTCCAAGTCCACCCCCTGAGGAGCGCGGGGTAGTTTTCGTAAAAATTGGTATATAGGGGCTTTTGAGGTAGTTTAAAGTGAATAAAAAAAATCTAACTCCACCCTCTGGATGGTGGAGGGTAGTTTTAGTGAAAATTTGTATATTGGGGTTTTTAAGGTTGCTGAAAGTTAACCTGATAATAAAAAATCTTTAAAAATAATTATTATTACCGATACGGCCCTGCTAAGCATACTTACTTTAAAATGACCCTACCCCCACGACATGTGAAATCCAGAAATATACACAAGTTACCAAGACGAAGAGAAGAGAAGGATAAGTTCTGATCCTAATTTACATGAAAACGGATGTTTTTTTTTTGTGATTTTTTTGTCTCCATGCACTACGGCGACGATTTGTTAAACAAACAATCAATATATGCAGGCATGCTCCACATTCAGAGAACCCAGTACAAGGTAGGTGCTCTAATTGTTATGATTTAACCCTTTAACCCCTTCGCGCCCAGACTAATTTTTCAAGTCTACAAAATTATCCCAGTTTATAGTAGTGCTTAGGTAGCGCTTTTATAGTGGTTGTCACAGGTGGCACCCTGGGCTGGCAACGCATAACATAACTATGCTTATGTCAGTAGAAACCTTCGACAAAAATCGACTATTTGCACTGAGGGTGTTTATCACAACATAACCCTCGAAATAACCTCAAAAAGTGGATACAGTGGCCAATAAATAAAGCAGGGTCGCGGTAAAAACGTTTGGGCCCTGAGGGATAAAAAAATCGTTTGGGGGGAAGAGGGAGCGGTTAATATCGGGTATACCTCTTTTTTGTTAAGTTCGACTGGCCTATAATTACTGCTTGGTTATTATATTGCTCGATCTCAGCTTACGTCTACCCGAAATGACAAATCCGGCAGTGATACCAACTTACATAATTATATTACGGGAAATATCGCCTCGTGAATATAATCAACAAAGGTGGCTGGTGATGAGTTAGAAGAGGGTGAGGTTGCGGAAGTTACTTGTAACAAGCGAAGACTCTAGGATCAAAAAAACCTATCCCCGCTTTTCTAGAATCAATTTTAAAATTGTATTACATTAAAAATTATTGACGTAACTATTACGTCACGCACTAAAGGATAAAGAGCGTGACGAAAAGTGATGAGGGGTAGAGGTAGTATAAACACCGTGACATCATGCTAAAATTGGTAAGAACAGTATTGCAGGTTTAAAAATTAAAAATAATTAATTATTATAATAATAGGTAATTATTAAATAAAATCGTAACTGACTCACTTACACCAGTTAACGCGCAGTCTAAACCCCTGGACTTAGAAACTTGAAATTTGAAGAGTTTGTTTCTTTTACTCACTAAAAAGCGATTTTTTGAAATTCATCAACCGCTAAGGGTTATTGCCGAGCTACATATAATCCACTCCTAATGGGGGTACAAATCGTGATATTTATGTTTTATCGAATATTTTTTTTTGAGTTTTTAGATTTATTCTTATGAGGGAGGGGGGTAATTATTATTGTGACATAACTATTTAGGAGGTCGCCAACCAGCGTGACAAGGGAGTGGGAGTAAAATACAGCGTGACGGAAATGATTGTAAAAATTTCGAAAATAAAAGTAAAAAAAAGGATTTAGTTTGTTTTGTCCTTAAGGGCTTCATATTCGTTAGTTTTTGTGATATTCGTTAATTTTTGTGATATTCGTTAGTTTTTGTGATTTCTGAGAATTTCTGGTGTGCATAAAAACGAGATATATAAGAATATGATTTTTTTGAAATAAACGCTAAAATATATATAAAATAATTTGTATCAAAAATTTAATTTTGATTACTTTTTTAATATAAATTAACAAGAGCATTAAAAAACACTTCTGAAAACATTTAAAAAATGCTTTGTAGCTATTTTTGCTTTCCCATTTTAAAATTTTAAAAATTGAGAAAGCCTTGTATTTGTGCAAAAAAATATAACTTTTAAACCATTAATAATTTGATAACAACATATATTGTTATTTTGATTGGAAATGACCTCCTCCACCACATGGGAGATTAGCTCAGCGGTCTAAGGCATCGATATAGCATTGACACTGAGCTAATGATCGTGAGTTCAAACCTTACTGGCGCCCATTGCCTTTTTCAGGCGTACTCCCTAGATATATTTATGGGAGGCATAGCGTAGTGGCTAGCGCGTTTGCATAGCAAGTCTACTATCGTGAGTTCGATTCTCACTGGCGCCGATTTGCCTTTTTCAGTTAATTAATTGAAATTTGGCGAAGGCAGTAAGTGAAACGGACACTCCCTAGAAACTGGTTCGAAAGTCAGTATAAGCCGGTGGTTCCCTCTACTACTAGCCCACACAAGTCCTGGACTTAGGGGATGCTTAAATTAGGTAGAATAGTACGAGGTTAAACAAACATGTAATGTAATGTAATATTGGTTCGAAAGTCAATTAAAGCCGGTGGTTCCCTCTACTACTAGCCCACACAAGTCCTGGGCTTAGGGAATGTTTAATTAAGTAGAATAGTACGAGGTTAAAAATAAACATAAACATAAACCACCCCCTTTCGTCTGATCGTCGTACTTTTGGGACACCCTGTATTATTTTTAATTATTATTTCTGAATTACCTTTACAAGCTATTTAGAAATAAGTTACGAAATTTTAAGGATGAGATTCTAAATTAAAAATCTTGTCAAAAGTCTTAGGTTTGGATGTACTTTTAGGTTTATATATCAAAATGAGCTTTTTAAAACAGATCTGTAAAAAGTGTCATTTAATATCGTCTTTAATACATTTATAAATGCATTAAAAGGCATGCATATGTATAAATACAGTTCCTAGTAATTAATTTTAATTATAGGAATAGGTACTGTAAAAAATCCTACTCTATGTTTAAAAGTTTTCAATTTATTGGGTAAAAAATAAATTTAATTCCACTATGTATACCTACTGTGTTAATATATTTAACAAAAAATAATGAAGTACAATTTTGTTTGGTTTTACAATAAAATTTTACGATTTACTGCATTAATGTAATAGAAACGTAATAAAAGGCAGCAAAATAGAAACCCTACAACTTATTTTACAATTAATTTAAATTGAGTTATATAAAAAGAATAAATACATAAATAAAACCCCCTATTTGAAAATTGCTGTAAATATAACTACATATGTAGTTAATATAGCCATTTTTAAATTTTTGTGATAAAATATTGTATTTTCCCCTTTTTTTTTGAAAAATTTGAAAATTTTCTAGAATTTTTTTTTATTTTATTTTTTTTTTTGTTTTTAATGAACCTAGGCCTATAGGGGAAAGTATTATTTTGCTGGCATCAGTATTTTTTTTAACGCAAAAATACGGAAAAAAAAAATTGCACAACATTTTGAAAATGGGAAAGCAAAATATTTAATGGTTAATAAATAAACTAAACTAAACTAAGTGCAGTATGGCTCGGTGGTCTGGTGGCCCAGTGTCAGCAAAGCCATGGTAGCAAGAATGCTAAGTAGAATCCAAAGACTAGCATGTCTAGGGATTACTGGCGCTATGAGGACGACCGCTACAGCCGCGCTCGAGGCCCTACTGGGGCTGCCCCCGCTTCCATCTTGGATAAAGAAGGAAGCGACGAGAGACGAGAAGCAACGTATGGTCACACCAAGATTGCAGAGATCGCTAAAAAGGAAATCCCTATTAGCTGTATCAAAGTGATTGAGGCTGAAGATCAGCTTAGGTATAACAAGAAATTCACTCTCACAATTCCCAGTAAGGAACAGTGGGAGAGAAAGCAGGTTGCTTTCGCCCCGACATCCGTGGTGTGCTATACAGACGGTTCCCGTATGGCAAGCACACAGACATCGGGAGCAGGATTCTGCATTGAGGACAGGGAGGTACAGGAAAGCTTTTCGCTAGGAATGTACCCCACAGTCTTCCAAGCGGAGGTCTTCGCTATACAGGAGGCGGCAAGGTGTGAGGCAGTACGTTCAGGCAACGAGACAGATGTATACTTCTGCTCGGATAGCCAGGCAGCTTTAAAAGCTCTTAGCGCACCCGCAACAAGATCCGCTCTGGTGCAGGAGTGCGCTGGAGAGCTGGATGAGCTAGCAAGAACAAAAAGAGTTCATCTTGTGTGGGTACCAGGTCACTGCGGTATTCCAGGCAACGAGAGGGCGGATGAACTCGCCAGACTGGGTGCCGGAAAGCCCTGCCTGGGACCTGAACCAATT
The DNA here is from genome assembly GCA_958510825.1 of Brachypterus glaber. Lineage (NCBI taxonomy): Eukaryota > Metazoa > Arthropoda > Insecta > Coleoptera > Kateretidae > Brachypterus > Brachypterus glaber. The sequence continues at coordinate 7,229 of CAUEHQ010000074.1, read as the reverse complement.
CTCGGTATCACAAGGAAACAAGTGAAGACTGCCCTCAACGCTTGGGTGGAAAGTCAGCTTAAAGAACACTGGACCGAGCTTAGCGGTTGCAGGCAGGCAAAGGAATTCCTGACCAGGCCAAGCAAAGCTAGGTCGGTCTGGCTACTAGGAAGGGGCCGAGCAACCATAAGCCTCCTTACAGGGGTCCTTACGGGCCACTGTGGGCTTATGCGACACCTAAGCCTCATGCGGACGGTAAACGATCAGACCTGCCCTGGGTGTGGGATGGACGAGGAAACGCCCTACCACTTCATAGGGGAGTGTGAGGCTCTAAGCAGGCTCAGACAAGACGTCTTCGGAGTGGTAACACTAGCGAAGGAAGAGATGAGCCTCCTAGCCTGGTCAGATGTTATGAACTTCATCAGAAGGTCCGGCAGATTCAGGAAGAGGGAGGATAGGCAGCAGGTTGGGTAGGTAATCTTGGGGCAGACAAAAAGGGCCATTGGGCCTACTTGTCAGGCGTCGGAGCCCACCCACCTTTTACTACTACACTACTACTAAACTAAAAGGAAGAAGGGGTAAAGCAAGTGCTCTCAGACGAAATAAAATGACAGTCTACTACTGGTTAAGTTCATATTAAGTCAATTTTTTGCAAAAATGGGATTTTTAGGGTACTGTAATTAATTTTTGATGATCTATGTACAGGTAAACCGAACTAACTTCTAGGTAGACTGCCAAGAGAGTTTCCACTATACAAAACGCACCAGTTTGATTTGGAATAAAATTTTATCTGGCAATAGGCACTAAGTCACTTAGTGCACTTAGTGCGTTTTACTTGTAGATTATTTCAAATGTTTCTGCACTAAGCGACTGAGTGTTTGTTTGGCGAAACGTGCATTTTTGTAACAATTATTACAAAAATTAAAAAACAACAGTGAAAGTTAAATTTGTCAATATCTCAAAACCATGTTTTTGGACTTAGTGCTCTTTACTTGTAAACCGACGATATCATGTATAAATTTACATTAAGACTCTGAAAGTTTTAGCAAGTAACTAGTGCGAAAACCATCCTGCCACTCCCCTATTACAGAGAATATCCTAAGGACTCTTCTATAGACTGCACAGCTGTAACAAGCATCCAAATTCGTAAACTTTGGCCCATAACATTCATTTGGATTGGGCCTTATATAGATTAAATCCAAAATTCACATAATAATTAACTACTTTGTAAGTGCTAAAAGTTTAAACTTTAAAACCTGAACTAGACAAACAGTTCCTTGTAAGCATCTTATACAGGGCGATTTATTAGCCCGTTTACAAACTTTGTCAACAATAAAAACTTTTCGCAAAAAAAATTAACCGACTTCTGTCTCTAAAAAGTAAAAAAATAAAAAATAAGCCGGTGTCACCACTCCCTAAATTAAATACTAACAATTATTTTTGTTGTTAAATTGATTGCTGTGAAATTGGCAACGACTTATTTTTTATTTTTTACTTTTTAGAGACAGAAGTCGGTTCATTTTTTTTTGCGAAAACTTTTTATTTTTTACTTTTTAGAGACACAGAACTCGTAGATTTGTATCGTTATCTAAGCTAAATTATAGTTGTCCTTCCATCTCGGCAGGCTGCTGACGTCACAACTATTAGTGCGTTGTGACGCCATCATCTTAAAGATAAATTTCTAAAAATAAATTTAGTAGTATTTTTATTTCAGCACCCAAGAGTCCAACCAACATTATTTTAAACGAAATACTAAAGAAAATCTTTGTTAAACTTTAAGCGTTAAGTAATAATCAAATAACGCCGGTATAATCACAAATTTTATAATTTTCTCTTGGTATTTTAATATTACAGGTCCACACAATCAAGTTTAGCGGCATTTAAAAGATTTTTAGCCTGCCGTAATATTTGAGTAACTCCTTAATCAAGTTAGGGAACGTTCAAGTATTACGTAACGTAAATTTTTATCATTTTGGACCCCCCCCCTGTAACGCTATTTTCCTATACCATTAACATGGACGTAACACTCCAGAATGACCCCCCTAGGAGCGTTACGTAATACTTGAACGTTCCCTTATCCGGCTTATCCGGGTTATCCGATCATTTTCTAAAAATTTGATTGGTATTAGAACCAAATTAAGCCGGTTTTAAGTGAAATTTCGTTAAAACGATTGGATTTATCTTAATTATCCGGCTTACCCGGCATTATCCGAGCGTCAAATTGAAACGGGACCACCTCATGAATGCCCTCTTTAAGTTGCAAAAAGTCTCATCAAATTCCGTTCATCCGTTCCAAAGTTATGCGGGAACAAAAATAAAAGGGAAAAAAAACAAAGTCACACGTCGAATTGATATTCTCCTCCTTTTTGGAAGTCAGTTAAAAAGTAGATTTAATTTCATGAAGAAATGTTCATATAAACGTTGGTCCTATCTTTCTTTCGTTCAGAAGTTATAGCGTTGCTCCGAAACGCCTATCGTTTTGCGGTGGCCACGATTTCTCGAAAACCAATTTACCGATCAATCTGAAATTTTTAGGAGTTGTTCCTAATTACAATATCTAGTTTGTGAACGAAGAGATTTTTATTTGAACGATAATTTCTGCTTTTTCCGGCCGGAAAACTCAATTTTCGGGACATCAAAATCGATTTTTTAGGAAAATCATCGCCATTTCCGTAATTTTTTTTTTCGAAACCCTTCGTTCACGAACTAGCTATTGTAATTAGGAACAACACCTAAAAATTTCAGATTGATCGGTAAATTGGTTTTCGAGAAATCGTGGCCACCGCAAACGATAGGCGTTTCGGGGCAAGGGCCATGGTTCCACAATTTTCCGAGTTTTCCAATAAAAAATTTTTCACAAACTACTATTTGATATGTTGTAGCTCGTTCGAATAAAGTTGTGATTACATACCTGAAAAAAATCCTTAATTTTTCCGAGCCAGAAGGTATATAACCCCTTAAGGTTCGTTTCCGAACCTACGTTCCTATACTGGTTTTTCATTTTTTGTGATGTAGAACAATCCCCTTTATTTTCCGCCAAAAGAGTGCAATCACCGTGTATAAACAATAAGAGAAAATATTATTTTGTTAGCAGAAGTATTTTTTTCTTACCGAACATAAAAAGTTTATTAAAAAAAAATACTTACCTTTTGTACCGAAATAATTCAAAATGTCGCAACTCTTCTCACTTGGGCTAATATTTGTCTCAACAATTCTAGGTTGCTTTAATTGAGACAGTGCGGTAAAATTAATTAAAAGTATAAATTTAGTGAAAAATAATTAACTCTAATCCAAGCCGAGTTTGTGTAGGGACCCTCTAAACAAACAGAAAAGTTTGAGTCGTTTTAATATTTTTAAGTGGATGTAAATTTCAACTTACCTCGTACACAGATAAAAATATTATTTAAGCCAAATGAATGTTAACTTTCTTATTGTACCAAATAATATAACTTGAAGCTCAAAAACCAAAAGGCTTTTTCAATAACACTAGGCAGCAAATCGCAACTTTTTTTTGCCCCAATCTGAAAGTAAATTTTTCATACTAATTCGAGGGCGTAGAATCCGAATTTGACCTTAGAAAAATTCCGGCACCTACAATTTTTGAGATATAAGTCCAGGGAATAATGACTTTTTTTTAATCTTAAAAAAAAGAGTAGGAGTTTAAAAATTTTAGGATATATTAAAAAAAATACAGGGAATTCAAGAATCTATATGCCAAGGACCTACTGCCACAGTAGGTAGGCGAAAAAAAAATAAAAAAGTTAAAAATGAGAGTACAGAGTTTTAGTTCAAGCAAATTAGACGAAAAACGACGAATAGAAGAAATAATTTATAAGCTTTGAAATTTTGGTTGTGAACTCCCAGTAGGAACCCAAATACAGATCCGAAGAGTTCTCACCCCCGGTGGGAGCTTCATCCCCTTTTGCTGAAAAAACTACCCCCAAACGTGACCTCATGACGCTTTTCTGCATTTTAAGACAGAAAATCCGGAAAACGAGATAGAAAAGCAAGGTAACACCAAAACCTCGCGAGTAGCTCGGACGAGGGTTTTTTAAAATATATTTTTTTATTCTTTTTAATTCTTGAAATCAATTTCTGGAACCTTCAGGAGTTCCTGTTTTTTTTTTTTTAATAAACCTATTTCTGAATAACCCTGTATATTTTCTTCCAAGACAAACTTTTAATGTAATGGATAAAATTTCTTTAATGAAAAAAAAAATACTTCCAATAAATCATTTTAGTTGGATAGATATATTATTTTTATGTGTGTAATATTAAATGTATTAGACCGATAAAACAAGCTTTCCTTGAAGTATCTGAGAAGGGCTTCCTCTCCAAAATAATTGTTTTTTTATAATTTAGGTTTTAAATTTAATTTCGTAAATGTGACCCTAAACGAATAATAAGGTTTTAAGTACAGAAATTACTATAATATTCTCCAAGGAAAATTAATAAATAAGCCGTGAAACTATGTACCGTAAACTGGGGCGACTTCGGACGGTGTGGATGGCTTCGGACACTTTTTCGCAAAACCCTCTGAACCAAAGCCCGTGTGCACAAGTTGTGGGGTTATGTGAACAAGTTGTGGAATTGAACCCTACAAAAAGTGTCCGAAGTCACCCCAATTGACGGTATTTCATAGTATACTGTCATCCGGGGTTAAGTAAATCACTCGAGGTAAAGTGAATCAAAGGGTTATTTACCAAAAGTTTCGCGCGCAGGTTTAAATCTGAAAAGTACCTTTTTATAATTTTTTACTTGATCCCACTCTAATAACACTAAAAAAAAGTTGCGCAGAAATACAAATTAAAGCATATGTTTATTGGAATTGCTCATTTTTTATTATTTAATGACCCCTTAAAAGGGGAGCGGTGGTAGCTCAGTCAAGAAGACTCTGGTCTTGTAAAAAAAAATTCAAATAAAAATTCCACCCTAACCAAGTGCTTCGGAGGGTACATAAAGCCGTCGGTCCTCCTGGGTTGGTAGGCATCGCTACTAACTACCTAAAACAGGGTTAGAAATGCAACATGCGCAGGAACTACCCACTTCGGTGGGTCTCTCCGGCAATAATGCCATGCGCTAAATAAATTAAAAAAAAACCTTAGAAGGAATATTCAAGAATTTTCTAAAATTAATCATTTTAATGGTTGTAAAATATATTTCTAATGAAATAAAATATAAGATTTTCTTTTACTATTGAAAGCAAGATGACTTTACAAAAAAGTACTTTACAAACTACATTTAAGTTTTTAAGTTGGCAGGGACACTTTATCAAACGAAGCTTTTAAAAAGAATTTGCACACAGAGAAAACATATTCTAAAATTAGGTATTTACTTGTTGCAAGTATAAAAATATTTGATATAAACAAATTTCGACAAATTTAACTAATTAAAAAACAACAACACAGGACCACAAAAAAAAATAAAGTTAGTTTTTTATAAACCAGACTATATTTTACTTTCCCCAAGGAAAGTCTTGCGTTAGTAAAAAAATTTCGAAAATTTTTTATTGCTTTTTTTACGTTTGGACTTTTTATATCCAAAACATTTCCGTCAAAAAAAACCTGTCGGTCGGTCGGTCTGTGAGTTGGGGTAAGGGGGTAAAATTGGGTAAAAACAATATTTTTCAAAAACATATTTTTTTCAGTTTATTCGTTTTACGAAAAAAGAAACTTTTGTTGAAAAAAAAATTTTTTTTTTGAAAAACTTGGTAAAATTTTACTTTACACTAAGGGGTCTTGAAGTTGTACAAAACTGGATTATCAAGCTTTTATTGTTTAAAAAACGTCGTTATTCCACAGATCTTTTATACAGGGACAGCAACCTGCTTCCAATCAAAAAAATATTTATTTATAAACTTTGGATGATCAGTATAAAAAAGTTTGTTTTTCCACAACATCAGTACCCTACGCGAATACTTTAAGGTGACATAGTTAATCTACCCCTCTTTCGTTCTTCCAAATTGAAAAAAGTATGTTCTTTGGCGGCCCTAAATTCTATAATCTAGTACCAATATTATTAAAAGTTTAAAAAATAATAAAAAAAATGTGAATTAAAAAAAATTATTTCAGAAACAAATATAAATATTGTTTACAATATAATAATATAAATGCTGATAAAAAATCCAAACGATCTTTTTCCTTTCTATATAAAAAAAGATGTTTAAAAAAATATATATTTTTAAAATTTGAAGGTAGAAAGACCCCTTAAGTAATCATTTCTCTGTGTAAAGAAGCAAACAGAGGGGACAAAAAAAACGGCTGAGATCCATGTTTAGCTCTCTTAAAAAGTCCTTCCCATAGAAAGCTTTCATAATATGGGATGGTATAATTAAAGTTACATTATGCTATCTGAAAAGAATATTACAGGATTATTGAGAAATTCAGTTTTATAAAACTGAAAAAACTTCTAAAACAGGTTGAAAAATGGCTTCCATGGGCCCAAGAAAAACCTCTTTAAAATGCTGTGGCTTTCTTAGGACCGATTTTCTAAGAATGCTATAGAAACTTTGACAAAGTTATTTCAAAAAGTCCAAACTTAGTTGGTAAAAAGCTAAATTTATAAGTTAATGTGCAATCTAGTACCTAAAACAAACCATCCGGTAAAAACCGTAGAAACTTGAAATTTGAAATAATGGCACCTATTACTATAGTAAAAAATTTAAATAATTAGCTGTAAAGCTGTAAAGGAACAAACCTGATTTAAAAGTATGACGATTAGAGATTTTTTATCGCTAAATCCGAATCTGACAAAAAATTTACATTTTTTACGTTTTTGAGCCTATTTTCTCAAAAAGTTGAAGTGATGGAGAAATTATGAGCTCAGATTTGGGTTCAGCGGCCCAAAATCTATAAGAAGAGATTATCACAAGTATGTTTGATTCTGCTCAAAACCCTTCAATGTTAAAACTCAGTTTTGACCTAGAAATATACTCGTGACAATCTGAAAATGCGACTCTGACGTCACAGAGCGTAAATTAAAAAGCATTCTGTAGTGTAACTGAAACTTATTTATTAAGACTTAATACGTAATTATAGAAGATGTATATAAACAAAAATCATTTATTAAATCTTAAGAAATAAGTTTCAATTATCCTACAGAGTGGTATTTAGTTTACGCGCTGTGACGTCAGAGTCGCATTCTCAGATTGACACGAGTATAGTTTTTTATGTATAGTAAGTAAACCATATAAAACTTAATCCGCCAAAAAAATATGTTTAAACACTTTTTCTGTTTGGAAAAATAGCTCC
>CAUEHQ010000072.1:0-17568 GCA_958510825.1 Brachypterus glaber | reverse complement strand
TTGCGAATTTAACTACCCAGTATAAAAACGTTTTAATATTTGGCGATTTTAATTTTCCCACCATAAAATGGCCCAATCCTGTTTTGCCTGCTAATGTTAACTCCAGCTCTTACCTATTTTTAGATATGCTTTCCAATAACAATTTGACTCAGTTAGTTAATGAGTGTAAGCGCTATCGAGTAAACCAAACACCATCATTGCTAGACCTTATTTTAACTTCTGACCCAAATATTCTTACGGAACCTGATTACCTGCCGCCCATAGGTATTTCGGATCATATAACTATCTCATGCAACCTTCAAATTAACCTCTCTTCAAAAAGCAAACACGTTAAAACACGAGTTATAACAGATTATGTTTGGGTAAATGAATCTATTAATTCCATTAACTGGCGCGATATCTTTCAAGGTCATGACATAAACCAACAATGGAATGATTTTGTTAGAATAACTAACGATATTATCAAAAATTCTAGCAGAACTGTAACAGTCAAACAGAACATAAATAAACCCTGGATTAATAGAGACATTTTCCAGCAGATAAATTATAAAAAAATCCTTTGGCGCAGGTATAAAAGGTCCAAATCTATACATGATTATGCGTTGCATAGAGAATTTTCAAATCAGCTTAGTAATAATTTAAAAACTGCCAAACGAACTTATGAGAATAACTTAATATTATCAAATAACAAAAAACATTTTCATTCATATATAAGAAACTCCCTTTCATCGTCTGTTACTGTACCACAAGTATACAATGATTCTAATGAGTTGTGCAGCAACAATCAGGAATCTGCAAATGTTTTTAGTGATTCCTTTGCCTCAGCCTACACTCCTAATTCTTGCTCTACAATGCCTGTCATGCAGGTACCTGTGCAACCTAACTCATTAGAAAATGTAGTTTTTTCCGAGGATCTTGTGTTACAAAAACTTCTTGAACTTAAGACATCTTGTTCAGCTGGATCTGGTGGTCTTCCTGCGCATATTTTAAAAAACTGTGCCTCATCCCTTGCTTTTCCCCTATCCTTAATTATGCAAAATTCTTTTAATGAAAGTATACTACCTAATGCCTGGAAAACTGCCGACGTAATTCCAATTCATAAAAAAGGAGATAAGTTCAAGAAGGAAAATTATCGACAAGTAAGCCTCACCGTTATTCAAGTAAAAATAATGGAAAAAATCATTGCTGATTCCATGCTTCCATTTTTAATTAACCATAAAATTATTCCCGAGCAACAGCATGGATTCGTTCCTGGCCGTTCCATTTCTACCAATCTTCTCAAATGCGTAAATGATTGGACCCGCTCATTCGAAAACGGACTTCCTACAGATGTTATCTACTTAGATTTTCACAAGGCGTTTGACAAGGTGCCCCATAGGCCTTTGTTATTTAAGCTGAACCATTTTGGTATTAGAGGTTTGCTGTTAAAATGGATTAATGGATTTTTACTGAACAGAACATTTCGCGTCAAAGTTGGACTGTCTTTTTCACAATTTCTTGCTGTAATAAGTGGTGTACCTCAAGGGTCAGTGCTAGGGCCTTTACTATTTTTAATATATACTTCGGATCTTCCACGTCTTCTATACTGCATGAGTTCTTTATTCGCCGATGATTCGAAATTTTATGGGAACCCTCTTACAGAGCACTTCTTTCTACAACAAGACTTAAATTTAGTGTTTGAATGGAGCAAAAAATGGCTAATACCTCTAAACTTTGCCAAATGCGTAGTGCTTCATATAGGCAAGAGTAACCCAAAGTTTGACTATTTTTTAAATAATATTCCCCTACAAAAAGTGGATCAGTATACTGACTTAGGTGTGTTGATTACTAGTGACCTCTCTTGGACGGCCCACATAACCTCAATTTGCAACAAATCAAAGAGGAATCTGTTTTTATTTAAAAAAGTGTTTTCAAAACCTAACATTTCTACTGCAGTTAATTTGTATAAAACCTATATTCGTCCTAGACTAGAGTTTGGTTCATCAGTTTGGCATCCTGATTTTGTGCGAGATACAAATCTCATCGAGTCCGTACAGCGCTATGCTACAAGGTTACCATATGGTAGAAACAGGCCCACATATTCTGACCGTCTAAGAATATTTAGACTTCCGTCTGAGGCTGATAGACTTACACGTGGCTCTTTAATTATGACTTATCGGATTTTACATGACCAGTTTAGTTTGGACTTACGTCAAATGTTTACTCTAAATGAGGATCGTCGTCTCCGTGGGCACAGTCTCAAGTTAAGACAAGAATTTGCCAGTTCCAGACCCAGAAGAAGCTTTTTAAATAATCGCATATTTGACACTTGGAACTCTCTGCCAGAAAATGTAGTGAATGCGCCCTCTGTTACCGCCTTTAAAAACCGCTTGGACAATTTTTTGTTTAATATTGATGCATAATTAGTATATCTTTTAGTCTCTGCTTTTTAAGCTAATATATTTTTTATTTTTTGAGTTTAATAGGCCTAGCCTCAACTCTAGAAGAAGTTAACCTTGAAAGTGGGGGTGGCGCACTATGTGCTTATAAGTCTCATTTGAATGTCACCACCGTTGATTTTTCAAACATCATGATTACCATACCTCTTGTTGATATTGTAGGTTGCAAACTAAACCTTGGTTCTTGTTCTGTCTATATAATAACTGTTTATTTGCCCCCAAATTTATCAACCTATGACTTTGAATTATTTTTTGATTTAATCGAAAATCTAAATTTATATGATAGTAAAATTGTTTTTATAGGCGACTTTAATGTTACACATTTTAATAACCCTAATATTAATGATGCGAAGTGTACAACGTTGGGAAACTACTTAAATTTTTCTGAACTAAAACAATTTAACACTGTGGTTAACGCCAACCAACGTCTTTTGGACTTATGCCTTAGCAACGTTGACTGCTTGGTGCAGCATGATAATATTCCATTTGTAACCGAGGATAGCCACCACCCAGCGTTGTCTGTGTGTCTCGGTATTGACCAGGTGAATACTGCACGTTTTCCTACAAACAACATTAATAAAAATTATAATTTTAAAAAAGCCAATTTTCCTTTTTTGTATGCAGACCTGTTACTTGTTGACTGGAACTTTTTAAACCAATTCTCTGATGTTAATTTGGCTTGCAGCGAATTTTATAAAAAGTTATACTCCATTCTCGATACTCATGTGCCTAAAAAAAGTCGCTCTAAGCTTAATTACCCACCATGGTACACACCGGAAATATTTAGCAAACTTAAGAATAAAAACTATTTACATAAAAAATTCAAAAAAACACAACTTGTTTACTACTATAATAAATTTAAAGCACTAAGACTTGAAATAAAAAATGATATTAAAACAGCCTATAATAATTACTTGTATAATGTCGAAAATTCTGTTGTGGATAACTCTAATAATTTTTGGAAATTTGTCAAGAGCAAAAAATTTAACACTAGAATTCCAGGTCAAGTTTCCCATAATGATATTATATACGACACACCTCAAACGATTGTGGATGGTTTTGCTGAATATTTTGGTAGTGTTTTTACTGATCCGAACCCCAATCTTGACTCAAATTTCGACTCACCTAACGTATCCAATACTGACATAAATTCAATAAGTGTAAGTGATATTTTAACTGCGATTAATAAACTCCCAAACAAATTTACATCAGGATACGATGATATTCCCAGCGTTTTACTTAAAGATTGCGGTGAAATCTTTTCTTATCCACTAATTATTTTATTTAACTTAATATTAAAAAAGTGTATATTTCCGGATATTTGGAAAATTGGGAAAGTTTGTCCAATTCTAAAAAAGGGTAACCAATCATTTATCTCTAATTATCGACCTATTACCATTCTTTCCAACTTTTCTAAAGTATTTGAAATTGTTGTTTATAGTTTAATTTATAGTTCTGTTAAAAACCTAATATCTAGTAATCAACATGGATTTATGGAAAAACACTCCACAGTTACAAATCTTACGCAGTTTTCTCATTTTGTATCTCAGTGGATAATGGCGGCCAAACTGATGTAATATACACCGATTTTATGAAGGCGTTTGACCGTATCGATCACCCAATTATTATTAGAAAGCTTAGTAAATTTGGTTTTAGCAATAGACTAATTCAGCTCTTTTTATCTTATTTGTTTGAAAGATATCTTTATGTATTCATAGTAGATGGCGTACAGTGAGTAAGTCACGTTTTAGATCGCTCCACTAAAAACCGTCAGAAAATAAAGTAAATACTACCGAAATTAAATTAGTTTATTTGGGTGTAAAATCAATTAGTGAGAAGTTTCTAAATCGAACAAAAATGGCCAGAAAAATTACGGATAAGGACCTAAAAACAATAGTGAGTGATACAATAAATACGCTATTAAAAGACGATGAATTTATATCGAGGATCGTGCAAAAAGTTTGCGACAACCTTGAGCAAAAACTACAAGAAATGAGGGACGAAATAAAAACAATTGTCAACAAAACACAGGCGATGGAAATTAAATTAAATAGGTTGGAACAGAAAGATAAAGAGAGAAACATCTGCATGTATGGATTGAATGAGGACATTATGGAAAAAAACAAGCTATATAAAAAATTAAATTCTATTACTAAATTAAAATTAACTGAAAGTAATCTAGAAACTATTTACAGAATAGGCAAAAAAAATTCAGAAAAACCGAGACCAACAATAATTCAGTTTAGTAATAAAAGTACAAAAATTTCCATTCTGAAAAATCTAAAAATGTTCAAGGGAAGCAATATTTTTGTAACTGAGGATTTAACAAAAATTAATAAAAATATCTTAAACGAAGCCAAAGATAAGCTTGGTGAAAGAAATGTTTGGCCATTTGATGGATATATATTTACTAAAATCGATGGCAAAGTTATAAAAATCACGAGCTTAGAACATTTAGAAGAACTACTTCCGGAAGCATCTGAAGGCTAGCACCATAACAGACTTTTTTTAATTTTATGAGCAATTACTTAATAAGTTTAACGTGGGGTATCTTTAAGGACTTATTTTTTTTACATTTTTCTAAACTCTGCTAAATAAGCGTGATGTGTGTGGGTGAAAACGTGGGTGAGGATGGAGTGGGAGATACGAAGATTGTTGAGGATATTATGAGAGCTGTTGAGGTGGTAAGAGGTGATAGATTATTAAATATTTTACATTTGAATATTAGGTCAATTAATAAAAATTTTGATGAGCTTATTGCATATTTAAATATTATTAAAATTGACAACATTGATATTATTATTCTATCTGAGACTTGGATTGTAAGTGAGGTAAGCAATTTTAATATTCAAAATTTTAATATTTTTTACAATGAATCGTATTATAATCAAAATGATGGTTGCATTGTTTATATTAGAGATACAATTAATGCTGATGTTAAGATAATAAAGACAAATCAAATAAATTTTCTGAGATGTGTTTTTGAAATGAACAACATTTCTTTTGGTCTAACAACTTGCTACAGGCCTTATGGTTCCAATGTTTCGGTATTTAATAATGACCTCGGTCATTTTTATCAAACTTTACAAAAACAGGATATTGAAGTATTTTCAGGTGACATAAATGTAGATTTGTTAGACCAAAATAATAATGATGTTAACAAGTATTTAGAAATATTTTACCAACATGATATGTTTTCTTATATCACTGTTCCTACTAGAAAACAAAAAACTTTATTAGATCATTATATGTTAGGATTTAATAGTAGTAATATTAGAAAAAATATAAGTACCTCTTCTTATTTATTTCAAACTGACTTAAGTGACCACGATTTTATCTTTCTAAATATTAATGAAAATATAAACAAAAATTTTACTAAAAAAAATACTAATCGAGAATATAAAAAAATTGATTATATAGCTCTAACTGATAAACTTAAAAATGAGGACTGGTCAAGTACATTTCTAGATAGAGATATTGAAAATAGCTACAATGTTTTTTTAAACAAACTAAATAATTATATAAATTTATGTACAAAAACAATTGCAGAAAAAAACAACAAAAATACAAAACTAAAACCGTGGATAACCATAGGGATAATTAATGCAATTCGAAATAGAGATATTTTAAAAAAAACAATTAAAAAAACATTTTTCAGAACATCGTAAAGATGAATATAAAAATTATAGGAATATTTTAAACAGATTAATAAAAACAACTAAAAATCAATATTATACAAATGAACTTAATAATGCAAAAAATAACTTAAAGAAAACATGGCAGGTAATAAATCAGGCTTCAAACACTGATCAGTGTAAAAAAAGGAAATGTACGATATAATAAACGAGGAAGGGGGTAAAATTACGGAAAACAAAAATAAAGCCAATTATTTTAATAAATTTTTTGCTGATATTGGGGAAAATATGGTAAGGAAAATTGACATGGTAAAAAAACACAGAAACAGAAAATGTTAACACTGCTTTAAATTCTTTATTTCTTAAGCCTGTCTCAGAAAATAAAATAATTCGATACATATCTAACTTAAAAAATAAATCTGCTTGTGGCCCCGATGGTTTATCAGTAAACACTATTAAAACTATCCACAAATATATAGTTAAACCTTTTCATAAAGTCCACCCCAACTAAACTAAACTAAAAACTATTTACATAAAAAATTCAAAAAAACACAACTTGTTTACTACTATAATAAATTTAAAGCACTAAGACTTGAAATAAAAAATGATATTAAAACAGCCTATAATAATTACTTGTATAATGTCGAAAATTCTGTTGTGGATAACTCTAATAATTTTTGGAAATTTGTCAAGAGCAAAAAATTTAACACTAGAATTCCAGGTCAAGTTTCCCATAATGATATTATATACGACACACCTCAAACGATTGTGGATGGTTTTGCTGAATATTTTGGTAGTGTTTTTACTGATCCGAACCCCAATCTTGACTCAAATTTCGACTCACCTAACGTATCCAATACTGACATAAATTCAATAAGTGTAAGTGATATTTTAACTGCGATTAATAAACTCCCAAACAAATTTACATCAGGATACGATGATATTCCCAGCGTTTTACTTAAAGATTGCGGTGAAATCTTTTCTTATCCACTAATTATTTTATTTAACTTAATATTAAAAAAGTGTATATTTCCGGATATTTGGAAAATTGGGAAAGTTTGTCCAATTCTAAAAAAGGGTAACCAATCATTTATCTCTAATTATCGACCTATTACCATTCTTTCCAACTTTTCTAAAGTATTTGAAATTGTTGTTTATAGTTTAATTTATAGTTCTGTTAAAAACCTAATATCTAGTAATCAACATGGATTTATGGAAAAACGCTCCACAGTTACAAATCTTACGCAGTTTTCTCATTTTGTATCTCAGTGGATAATGGCGGCCAAACTGATGTAATATACACCGATTTTATGAAGGCGTTTGACCGTATCGATCACCCAATTATTATTAGAAAGCTTAGTAAATTTGGTTTTAGCAATAGACTAATTCAGCTCTTTTTATCTTATTTGTTTGAAAGATATCTTTATGTATTCATAGTAGATGGCGTACAGTGAGTAAGTCACGTTTTAGATCGCTCCACTAAAAACCGTCAGAAAATAAAGTAAATACTACCGAAATTAAATTAGTTTATTTGGGTGTAAAATCAATTAGTGAGAAGTTTCTAAATCGAACAAAAATGGCCAGAAAAATTACGGATAAGGACCTAAAAACAATAGTGAGTGATACAATAAATACGCTATTAAAAGACGATGAATTTATATCGAGGATCGTGCAAAAAGTTTGCGACAACCTTGAGCAAAAACTACAAGAAATGAGGGACGAAATAAAAACAATTGTCAACAAAACACAGGCGATGGAAATTAAATTAAATAGGTTGGAACAGAAAGATAAAGAGAGAAACATCTGCATGTATGGATTGAATGAGGACATTATGGAAAAGGACAAGCTATATAAAAAATTAAATTCTATTACTAAATTAAAATTAACTGAAAGTAATCTAGAAACTATTTACAGAATAGGCAAAAAAAATTCAGAAAAACCGAGACCAACAATAATTCAGTTTAGTAATAAAAGTACAAAAATTTCCATTCTGAAAAATCTAAAAATGTTCAAGGGAAGCAATATTTTTGTAACTGAGGATTTAACAAAAATTAATAAAAATATCTTAAACGAAGCCAAAGATAAGCTTGGTGAAAGAAATGTTTGGCCATTTGATGGATATATATTTACTAAAATCGATGGCAAAGTTATAAAAATCACGAGCTTAGAACATTTAGAAGAACTACTTCCGGAAGCATCTGAAGGCTAGCACCATAACAGACTTTTTTTAATTCTATGAGCAATTACTTAATAAGTTTAACGTGGGGTATCTTTAAGGACTTATTTTTTTTACATTTTTCTAAACTCTGCTAAATAAGCGTGATGTGTGTGGGTGAAAACGTGGGTGAGGATGGAGTGGGAGATACGAAGATTGTTGAGGATATTATGAGAGCTGTTGAGGTGGTAAGAGGTGATAGATTATTAAATATTTTACATTTGAATATTAGGTCAATTAATAAAAATTTTGATGAGCTTATTGCATATTTAAATATTATTAAAATTGACAACATTGATATTATTATTCTATCTGAGACTTGGATTGTAAGTGAGGTAAGCAATTTTAATATTCAAAATTTTAATATTTTTTACAATGAATCGTATTATAATCAAAATGATGGTTGCATTGTTTATATTAGAGATACAATTAATGCTGATGTTAAGATAATAAAGACAAATCAAATAAATTTTCTGAGATGTGTTTTTGAAATGAACAACATTTCTTTTGGTCTAACAACTTGCTACAGGCCTTATGGTTCCAATGTTTCGGTATTTAATAATGACCTCGGTCATTTTTATCAAACTTTACAAAAACAGGATATTGAAGTATTTTCAGGTGACATAAATGTAGATTTGTTAGACCAAAATAATAATGATGTTAACAAGTATTTAGAAATATTTTACCAACATGATATGTTTTCTTATATCACTGTTCCTACTAGAAAACAAAAAACTTTATTAGATCATTATATGTTAGGATTTAATAGTAGTAATATTAGAAAAAATATAAGTACCTCTTCTTATTTATTTCAAACTGACTTAAGTGACCACGATTTTATCTTTCTAAATATTAATGAAAATATAAACAAAAATTTTACTAAAAAAAAATACTAATCGAGAATATAAAAAAATTGATTATATAGCTCTAACTGATAAACTTAAAAATGAGGACTGGTCAAGTACATTTCTAGATAGAGATATTGAAAATAGCTACAATGTTTTTTTAAACAAACTAAATAATTATATAAATTTATGTACAAAAACAATTGCAGAAAAAAACAACAAAAATACAAAACTAAAACCGTGGATAACCATAGGGATAATTAATGCAATTCGAAATAGAGATATTTAAAAAAAAACAATTAAAAAAACATTTTTCAGAACATCGTAAAGATGAATATAAAAATTATAGGAATATTTTAAACAGATTAATAAAAACAACTAAAATTTAATATTATACAAATGAACTTAATAATGCAAAAAATAACTTAAAGAAAACATGGCAGGTAATAAATCAGGCTTCAAGTGTATCAGTGTAAAAAAAGGAAATGTACGATATAATAAACGAGGAAGGGGGTAAAATTACGGAAAACAAAAATAAAGCCAATTATTTTAATAAATTTTTTGCTGATATTGGGGAAAATATGGTAAGGAAAATTGACATGGTAAAAAACACAGAAACAGAAAATGTTAACACTGCATTAAATTCTTTATTTCTTAAGCCTGTCTCAGAAAATGAAATAATTCGATACATATCTAACTTAAAAAATAAATCTGCTTGTGGCCCCCATGGTTTATCAGTAAACACTATTAAAACTATCCACAAATATATAGTTAAACCTTTAAATTATTTTTTTAATATTATTTTGGAAAAAGGCGTAATCCCTAAGGCCATGAAGCAATCTATTATTACTCCTGTTTTTAAGGCTGGTGATAGATCCTTGACAACTAACTATCGTCCAATTTCTGTCATAAGTAATTTTGCTAAACTTTTTGAGTATTGTTTAAAGGAACGTCTCATGAGTTTCCTAGAAAACAACAAACTTCTAAGTAATAGACAATATGGCTTTAGAAAGGGTATCAGTACGGAAAATGCGGTTTTGGATTTTTATAAAATTGTTATTAATAATTTAAACAAAAAGAAAAAATGTTTATCTATTTTTTTAGATTTGGCTAAAGCCTTTGACACGGTGGACCATAAAATTTTGTTAAAACGATTACAAAAACTAGGTATTAGAGGATTAGCCTTGTCTATTTTTAAAAACTACTTAATGGGAAGGGTCCAGCGTGTCAAAATAAATGATATTTTAAGTGACCCACTTGCTATATTATTCTTGATCTATATTAACTCAATATATAATATAATACATTTTCCGGGTGATATCTTTTCGTATGCTGACGATACAGCCTTAGTGTTTATAGGAGATTCATGGGACGATGTGTACAGAAATGCGGAAATTGGTTTGAGGTTGATAAAGCTCTGGCTTGATGTGAGCCTTCTCAGTTTAAACGTTAATAAAACAAAAATTTTAACATTTTCTGCAACCTCAGTTGATCAACCTAGGAAAAATACTTTTAACTGCAATACTTTCCAGTGTAACTGTTCAGATATTCAACGTTCTACTTTTATCAAATATTTGGGTATTATAGTTGACCAACATTTAAAATGGACTGATCATATAACGTTTTTAAATGGAAGACTGAGAAGGCTCATATACAAGTTTTATCAGCTTCGTGATATCCTTGGTTGGGATCTAAAGCTTGTTGTTTATAAAGCATTAGTTGAGTCGATAATTAGATATTGTATTTGTATTTGGGGTGGACTTTATGAAAATAATCTTCATGGCCTTGAGGTTACCCAAAACTTTTTACTAAAAATATTATTTAACAAACAAAGAAGATTTTCAACCGATCAATTATATCGTGAAAATCAAGTACTAACAATTAGACAGTTATATGTGTATCAGATTATTCTTTGGTCTCATAAAAATCAGTTATCTATTCAACATAAACATGCAACCAGATTTTTAAGTAATAACTGCTTACAAATACCACAATTTATTAAAGCACATACTCAACGGTCAATTTTTTATCTAGGACCCAAATTTTTTAACTTGATTCCAGTAAACATTAGATCTCTAAGGGGAAATAAATTTAAAAATGAGCTTAAATCATATATTGTAAACAATAACCATCTTATAAATACCATTTTTTAATTGTATAATAAACGTTATCGCTATTTCTCACTTATCTTAATCTCTCTCTCTCTATTTCTCTCTCTTTTTTTCTCCCTCTTTTTGTCTCTGTCTCTCTCATCTCTCTCACATTCACACGCGCATCACATCACACACTATCCAGTTCGTTCTGTACAGTTTCATATATTTTATATACTTGCTAACCATACCACATAAGTTTTTATAATTAAAATACTCTAATGTTTTATAATTAAATTATAAATTGATTTTTATTAAGTATGTTATCCGCACACAAACGAAAGTTTAGGCGGGTATAGGTTGTATAAACAATTTAAGTTTAAAATATTTTGTATTAATAAAAATTAATGAATTGAAAATTGAAAAAAAATTCTACAATGGCTTTAGATCTTACCTGTTTTTATCCAAGTCAGGTGTACCTCAACGGTCAAACCTAGGTCCCTTACTCTTTTTATTATTAATCAATGATCTTTGTGAATGCATTGATTGCCTACACTTGTTTTTTGCAGATGATCTAAAGCTATTGATGAGGATTAGAACTATCGAAGACTGCATTAGATTGCAGAGGGTTTTAGATATACTACATCAATGGTGCCAGAGTAATAGTCTTGATCTTAATGTTTCCAAATGCAAAGTCGTTTCTTTCA
Organism: Brachypterus glaber; assembly: GCA_958510825.1. Classification (NCBI taxonomy): domain Eukaryota; kingdom Metazoa; phylum Arthropoda; class Insecta; order Coleoptera; family Kateretidae; genus Brachypterus; species Brachypterus glaber. The sequence goes on along the minus strand of CAUEHQ010000072.1, from coordinate 5,638 downwards.
CGCGGAAAAAGAATCCTTTTGTCTTTAACTATACGATAAATTCAATTTTATTGGAAAGACTTTATTCTATTAAAGATTTAGGGAACATATGGATAATATTACCTCTGCCTCTTTAAGAATGTATGGCTTTATATATACGAATGCACTTGCACTTAAAACCCTCTACAACTCTTTTGTACGCTCAAGACTTGAGTATTGTAGTACCATCTGGCTGCCATACTACGAGACACACAAACAACAAATTGAAAAAGTTCAGAGAAAGTTTTTAAAATTTCTTTATTTTAGGCTTTCTGGCGTGTACCCAGTTAGGGAATGATGACGTTTTGCTATCACAATTAGATTTTCAATCGCTAGAGCTGCGCAGAATACTGTCAAGTATCAAAATATTATATTATCACTAAATGGAAACATAGACTCTTCGTATACTCTGTCAAAACTGAACTTTTATGTACCATTCAATAATACAAGATCAGTTCAGACTTTTTACAATCAAGCAGCTAGAACAAATACAATGCGCGTTGATCCCATTTTTAACATGATGTTTAATTTTAATATAATAATAATAATAATAATAATAATATTTATTAGCGTATTAAGTGCCACTATGGGGCGGATATACAAGTCAAATAAAGTCGAATAAAAATATAGATAAACATAAATTCGGAGAGAAGAAGAAGAAGAAGAAGAAGAAGAAGAAGAAAAAGAAGAAGGGCAGTTATAAATCCAAATATTTTGCGAATTTTAGTCAAAAGCAGACTTTTTTTTTAAGGTATATATTCTAAATTCACTGTACGAACTTGTCTTTGATCGTCGAATCATAAATTGATTGTCCATTTCAACAATAAACGTCATTTTTTTGTAATTGCAAAAAAGTGAGGTTAGGATTTCCACGCTGATGGATAAAATTTGTAAACACTGCAAAAAAAAGGTGGTCGGCCTACTGTTGTATAAAATGTGATTCACCAGTTGTGCCATCCAGGCAAAAACCATGGATGAGAATGATAAAGTCGTATGTTGCTCTGAAGATCAAGATGGTAACACGTTAAACACTGATTCTGCTAACTTTCTAATTATTGAAAAAGTTATGAAGAAACTCCTTGAAGAGCAACTTGGCAAGCTCAAATTAGACCTTGCAGAATCCTTCAAAAAGGACATTTCCGAGCTTACACGTTCTGTTGAGTTCATTTCGGCCTGTTATGAGGAACAAAAAGTAGAACTGTTAAAGGCAACAAAAAATGTTAGTGCTTTAGGGGAGGAGAACAAAAAGTTTAAGGAAAGGGTAATTAAACTGGAAACCTCATTAAACAAGAATGAACAGATGCACAAAAGCAACAATTTAATAATATCCGGATTTAAGGATGAGATTCGAGCTGCAAATGTTATATTTGAGAAGGTTTTGAAAAGTTTACAGCTGGACATAAAAACTATTACAGTTAACAACTGCAGAAGGCTTAATAACACTAATAGTGCACCACTGCTTATTTCTCTTGCAAAAAAGGAAGATAAATCTATAATATTTAAGAAGCGTAAGGAAATTGGTAACCTTAAAATTGAAGATTGCGGGCTCCAAGGAAAAGGTACTATTTACTTCAATGATGACCTAACTTACGAGAACCAAAGACTTTTCAAAATGGCTCGTGATCTTAAAAAGAAATATAAGTTCAAAGCAACATATACATTTGATGGCAACATTTTTATAAAGAAGGATGAAAATTCAAATCCAATAAAAATAATTCACGAAGATGACTTCAAGCTTTTTTAACATGTCTTAGCTATTAGAATTAATTATTGAATATATAATAATATATTAATGTCCTTATCAATTAACTTGCAAAATTTCCGAGGCACTCGGACCAAATTGGACAAACTAAAAATCTCTTTTGATGCAAATAACTGTGATATAAGCTTTATAACAGAAACCTGGTTGATCGATGCAATTTTTGACCACGAATTTATAGATATAAGGAAATATTCAGTCTTTCGCCGAGACAGAATGTTTACATGCTCTACAAAGGAGGAAGGTGGTGGAGCTCTGATTGCGGTAAAGCATAAGTTTAATCCAACTACTATCCCTGAATTTCAAAGTGATGCAGAAGATTTGTGGGTGCTTTTGACAATTGAAAACATTAAAGTGTACCTGTGCTGCGTGTACCTACCCCCAAGAGACGATGTTGGCTATGCCTGTTTTATGACAAAATTAAGTATAAATTTAGATAAAATTAAAGGCCATATTTTTCTTATTTGTGGAGATTTCAATTATAGGACAGTGCGATGGTTGGAAAATCAGGGCCATTTTGAACCATTTAATATACCTAACAAATATGCTGAACTCCTAGATACATTTAGTTCATTTGAATGTATGCAATTTAATAACATTTATAATGTAAACGATAGATTACTAGATCTTATTTTTTGTAATAAGTTCAGAGTTAGCAATGTTGTTCACTCCACATCCCCACTACTCCCTGAAGATATCAACCATCCCTCTGTGGATTTTCTATTGGATCTTTCTCATTGTCAAAGTTTACATAAAAAACCTAATAAACAATATTTTTATAGTTTTAAGCGAGCGAATTATGACCAAATATTTAACGAATTATTAAAAATAAATTGGCCTTTTATGATATTTTAAACAAAATTATTAAAGATTTTATTCCACTTAAAGCGGTGAATGGCAGATTTCCTCCCTATTTCAGTAAAGACACAATTAAATTAATATACAAGAAAAATAGTGTTCACAAAAAATGGAAGATGTTAAAAATCACAAGTGATTTCAATGAATTCAAGCTACTTCGTTCCCAATCTAAACAGCGTATTCAAGAAGACTTTTATAAGTATATTTCAGATATAGAGAGCGAAATACCACTTAACTCTAAAAAGTTTTGGCATTTTGTTTCTAACAAAAAAATCAACCAGGGGTTACCCAACGAATTGCACTTTGAAGATAGAATGGCCAGCGACGGCCCGGGCATTTGCAACCTTTTTTCTGATTTCTTTCAGTCCGTCTTTGTACCAAAGTCAAAGTCAAAGAAAAATAGAAATTCCGAAAATGCCCCCTGTAGTAATTCTCTTTGCAAAATTAACCTGACAGAGTTGGATGTACAGAAAGCATTGAGGAGTTTAGATGGTAAAAAAGGAGCAGGCCCGGATAATATACCAGTTTTGTTAAAAAGTGCTCAGATTTTTTATACACGCCCTTGGCCATACTTTACAATCAATCTTTATTAACTGGTGTCTTTCCTGAAGTTTGGAAGGTGTCTGCCATTGTACCAATTTATAAAAGTGGACCTAAAAACAAAGTCAAAAACTATCGTCCAATTAGCAAGTTGTGTATCTTTGGAAAACTTTTTGAAAAGTTGGTTTATCCCTATATCTTTAACTTCCTAATTAATGACATACTACCTAATCAACATGGGTTTCTTAAAAAGCGTAGTCTAGAAACCAACCTTATTGAGTATTGCCAATTTTTGTTTGATACAATGGATGATGTCGGCCAAATAGATGTTATCTACACCGATTTCAGCAAGGCTTTTGATAAGATATGTCATGATATTTTGTTACTTAGATTGGCCGAGATGGGGATTTGTGGCAGCCTCCTTAGATGGTTTGAATCATACATATGCAATAGGTCTCAATTTGTCTCGCTCTTAGGGTATTGCTCTAGCAGATTTCAGCCATCTTCGGGGGTGCCGCAAGGCTCTCATCTCGGTCCATTGCTCTTCATTGTATATATTAATAGTATAAAACACATCTTTAAAAATTGTCATTTCCTACTATATGCAGACGACCTAAAACTATTTATTAAAATTAACTCTTTGCTTGAATGTAGATTGCTCCAAACTAATCTTGATAACCTATTAGATTACCGCAAAGTGAATTAGTTGTTTTTAAATATAGATAAATGCTCAGTGATAACTTTTACGCGCAGCTTTAATCCGATTATGTATCGCTACAAACTTGGCAATACATACTTAAATAGAGTATCTCAAATTAAAGATCTAGGAGTACTCCTCGACTCCAAGTTAACTTTCAACCTCCATATAGACAAATTAGTTAATGATTGTAACAAAATGCTGGGATTTCTAAAGAGACAATGCAAACACTTTCAAACCACAAAAGCCTTAACATCCTTGTATTATTCATTTATATTTAGCAAAATGCAATTTGCCTGCACCACTTGGAGTCCAAGATACAAGAATAATATCGATAGGTTAGAAAATATCCAGAATAAATTCCTTAAATTTCTCTGTTACAAGGTACGGCATATAGTTGTTAATAACGAATACAATGAGGTACGTATTCATTTTAATATCATGTCACTAGAAAAAAGAAGAATTCTATCAGAAATCTTATTTATTTACAAGATAATTAATAATGTTATTAGTTCCCCCTCTGTTCTAGCTCAAATTAAATTTTATGTTCCATTGAAAAGACTAAGAAACTGTGATTTGTTTCTTATTCCTTTCCGAAGAACTAATCATTCTCAAAATTCACCTGTGATTAGAATGTTACGTTCTGTAAACTCTTACTGTACAGATCTGGATATTTTCTCAACAAATCTATTAACATTTAAAAATTCTTTAAAATCATTGTTTTTTGAGTCATAATCTCTTCTTTTCCTTTCATTGAATATTCTAATATTCTTAACATCATATCATAATTCAATTATTGATCACTATATTCCATCATATCACCTATTTTTGAAGTATTATAAATTAATATAAATTATTGGCATTGTATTAACTACTTAAGTTTTTTTTTGTGATATTAATTAGCGTATTACTTGTTGTATTACATTTAGTACGGGGATACTGTTCATGGATTGTAATCTGTTTGTGTCTCTCTAATAAATAAATAAATAAATAAATAAATTTACAGAAATCACACAAGAATATAAAATATTACAAGAGCAAATAAATAAATAAATAATGAAACATACAAATAAGAACATAAACTACAATACATGATAAAAATAATATAAATAAACAAAAATTTACAAAAATCACACAAAAATACAAAATAATACAAGAGCAAATAAATAAATAAATAAATAAACATACAAATAAAAACATAAACTACAATACATGATTAAAATATTCATTTGTGGAATAAAAAGCATTTTCTATAAGAAGTGTTTTGATACTTCTTTTGAATTTGGTAATGCACATACATTTATAGTGATTTAGAAGTTTGTTGTACAGTTTGATTCCGAAGTATGACGTTGACTTCTCGTATTTTGCTGTTTTGTGTAGGGGGGTACGCAGTTCGTTTCCCTTTTTTGTAGCATAGCTGTGATTATGTGCATTACTTTTAAATGTATTAAAATTTTTATGAATAAATAAAAGACATTTATAAATGTATATGCACGGCACTGTCATAATTTGTTTATTCTTATAAGTATCTCTACAAGATTCTCTGTATTTTAAATTGAATATTTTTCTAACAATCCTTTTCTGTATAATAAAGACCCTATCAACATTTGGTGCACTGCCCCAGAGTACTATGTTATAGTTAAAATGACTGTATGCAAGGCTGTAATAAACATCAAGTACTCCAGTTAGTGATAGTATATATTTCATTCTGGAAATTGCATAATAGGCTTTGTTTAGTTTTTTGCAAACCGAATCGACTTGATAAA
>CAUEHQ010000071.1:0-20559 GCA_958510825.1 Brachypterus glaber | reverse complement strand
AAACGATACAATAAAATGAATAAAAGAAAACAACAGAATCGTGAATTTTTTAAAAATCAGAAGAAGTTTTATCAAAAATTGGAAAATAAAAATGAAACAGAAAATTCTGGTATAGTATATAATAAAGAAAACTTTAGACAGTATTGGCAAAACATATGGGAAAAGCCAGCTCATTATAATAAGCAAGCTAATTGGATTCAAAAAATACAGGAAGATTTACAAGACTTACAACCCAATGGAAGAAATAAAAATTACTGAAGGGAACATTAAACAAAGTCTAAAATCATTGTTAAATTGGAAATCTCCAGGTCCTGACCAAATTCAAAATTATTGGTTAAAAGTTTTTCCTTGTTTACCAAGATGTATTGCAGGATGTTTTAACAGACTGTTAGAATATCCCGAAGAATTCCCTGAGTATTTAACTAAAGCTAATACTTTCCTATTATTTAAAAATGGTAATAGAATTGATCCAAAAAACTTTAGGCCTATAACTTGCCTTTCAGTTATTTATAAATTATTTACATCAACCCTTCATTCCAAAATCTATGATTATTGTATACAAAATGATATAATAGCAACCGAGCAAAAAGGATGTATAAAGAATAGTTTTGGATGCAAAGAGCAGCTTATCATTGATGCAGTTATTATGAAACATGCGAAAGTAAAACAAAGGAATCTAAGTATGTGTTATATAGATTATCAAAAGGCATATGATTCTGTGCCCCATGATTGGTTGCAAAAGGTACTAGAGCTATATAAAATACATCCAAAAATTAGAACTTTGCTTAATAAAATAATGAATGGTTGGATGACACAATTACACCTAAATGGAAATTTATTGGGACAAGTTAAAATAAATCGAGGTATATTTCAAGGTGACACATTCAGTCCATTGTGTTTTATTCTTGCCTTAAATCCCTTATCAAAACTTCTTAATAATACTTGCTATGGTTTTCGTCTAGATCTAAAAGATGATATTAGACTAAATCATCTAATATTTATGGATGACATTAAGCTGTATGCGGAAAATAAAAAGCACATGCAAGCACTAATAAGTAATACAAAAAAATTTAGTACTGATATTAAAATGAGCTTTGGTTTGGAAAAATGTGCCACAATTTTAATACAACAAGGCAGAATTCAGCATGAACAAATTGAACCTGAAATATCTCCATTATCTTCAGAGAAAACTTATAAATATTTAGGCATAGCTCAAAATAATATTATGGATCACACTAGTTTAAAGCAACAATTTAAAGAAAAATACCGACAACGATTAACCAAATTACTTAATACATATTTAAATGCTAGAAATTTAATTATGGCCATTAATACTTGGGCGGTTCCAATATTAACATATTCTTTTGGAATACTTAAATATTCTTTGACAGATTTAAAAGAATTAGACAGATTAACACGCAGACTTATGACTAAATTCAGAATGCATCATCCTAAATCAGCATTAGAAAGAGTATACCTAAAAAGAAACCAAGGTGGACGCGGACTTACTAATATTACGGAATTATGTATAAAACAAGAAGAAACTATTAGAGAATATTTTTAAAATCTGAACATCCTTTTTTACGTAAAATAGTAGCAGCAGACCATAAATACACTCCTCTTAACTTATCTGGTGAACAACTTCATTTAAATACCAACACTCAAGAGGAAATGAAGATTACTTGGCAAGAGAAAATTTTACATGGAAAATATCCACTAGCTATAGAAAAACAGGAAATAGATAAAGAAGGCTCGCTTTTATGGTTAAGAAAAGGTTATCTTCACGCAGAAACTGAGGGATTTTTAATTGCTATTCAGGATGAAATTGTAAGGACTAAAAATTTCGAGAAACACATTATGAAAATTAATACTGAAGACAGATGCAGAAAATGTCATATTTCCAGTGAAACGATAGAACATATTTTAGGAGGTTGTTCAACATTAGCAAATAATGTTTACCTGGCAAGACATAATCAAGTTGCAAAAATAATTCATAGTTTTTTGGCTGTAAAATATAAATTAGTTGAATCAGATCCACCGCCGTATTATAAATATAATCCAGATCCAGTTTTAGAATCAAAAAATTACCTACTATATTGGGACCGACCAATTATCACAGATCGAACAATAGATTATAACAGACCTGATATTTTATTAATAGATAAACAAAATAAGTCAGCAGTTATAATCGACATTGGTTGCCCACTTACACGAAATATTCTTAAGACAGAAATAGAAAAAATACAAAAATATGAAAATTTGGCTATAGAAATACAACATATTTGGAAAGTTAAAAAAGTTCAAAATTTACCAATTGTTATTTCGGCAACAGGAGTAATGTCGAAGAAACTCAAGGAAAATTTAAAAAAATTAGAAATTCCTGAAATAATAATAATAATAATAATAATAATAATAATAATAATAATAATAATAATAATAATAATAATAATAATAATAATAATAATAATAATAATAATAATAATAATAATAATAATAATAATAATAATAATAATAATAATAATAATAATAATAATAATAATAATAATAATAATAATAATAATAATAATAATAATAATAATAATAATAATAATAATAATAATAATAATAATAATAATAATAATAATAATAATAATAATAATAATAATAATAATAATAATAATAATAATAATAATAATAATAATAATAATAATAATAATAATAATAATAATAATAATAATAATAATAATAATAATAATAATAATAATAATAATAATAATAATAAAAATAATAATAATAATAATAATAATAATAATAATAATAATAATAATAATAATAAAAAAGAATAGATAAATATATACAGTGTGATTGTTGCCAATGTTCATTGCATTTTTTGAATTGCTCCGAACTTGAAAATAATGAAATGGGCAAAGCTGAAAAAGTCGCTGATATTTTTTTGCACTGATTGTAGATCAAACTTTAAAAAGGTGCCTTTAGTTTTTTAAAATTATACTAAAATGGAAGCTGAACTTAAAACAGAAATTTGAAGATTTGGAAAATAAAATAAAGAAACTGGAACATAATCCGACTGTTTGTTGTTGAAGTTTTTTATAATGAATTCCAAGAAAGGACGTCTAGAGTTAACAATGTTATGGTTTATGGTGTTAAAGAATCTAGTTCAACCCAGCTGAAGGAACGTATTGATGCCGATACATCTACAATTCGTAATAATTTTAGTAACATAAAAGTTAACGACGATATTAAGAAAATAATTAGAGTGGGAAAAAAAGGTAAAAAGGAAGGTCTGTCAAAGTTGTATTTTCAAACAAAGAATCTGCAAAAAAAGTCCTAGGCAATACAAAAAAATGTGTAGGTAATTACCAATATAGTTACGAAAATCTGGCAGTGAAAATGGGCCCACTTTTCTATTCCCACGATATAAACTTTTGACAATAAATCCTATGTAACCCTTTTTATAGGTATAAAACCCTTACGGTGCTCTAGAAGAACTTTTAAATGACATGACATTTTTTTTTCTTTTTGGAATTTATTATATGAGCTCTAATTAAAAAAATAAGACCAACATTTTAAAAATCGTTAGAGCCGCTTTTAAAAAAAATGTGTTTTTTTAGAAAATATATCTGATATTTCAAGCTAACATACTCGGTTTTCCCTAGATGTCTCGGATTTTGACCAAACTTGGCATAGTGGTACCACTATAGTACCTAAGCACTCCATCCAATTTTTTTTCAAAACGGTTCATCCGTTCACTTTACTGGGTGTCCCACCAAGTTCATGATATAGCTAATCTTCGTTATTTGAAAAGGTATTAAAATTTGCAAAAAATAGCATTAAATCAAAGCCAAAGAAGATTTTACTGACTTATTCAAAACCGCCCCTTACTTACCCACTCCCTTGTAACTATCCCCAAGTTCTGTTTTTCAAATAGCTTCCCTTAATTCTTATTAAAGACTATAAAAGTACACTTTATTCTGAATTCAACCATTTATTATAAGTGGTATCTTAGGGCTCTAAATAACAATTATTATTTATTAATAGAAGGGTGGTATTTAAAACAAAGTTGTGGGTAGTTCCAGGAGAGTGGAGAGAGTTTTGGATATATTAATCAATTTTCTTTTGGGTACAATTTAACGTAAGTTTTTGAAAAATTTTCTGGTTAAATTTAAAATGAAATGTGCTTTCATATTCTTCAGTAAAATAGGGAAGTGCTATTTAAAAAAACTAATTGGAGGTGGTTCTAAGAGGGTGGGTTAATAAGGGGTAGTTTTGCATATGTCAGTAAATTCTACTTTGACTCCAATTTAATTTTTTTAATTTTTTTATCTTTTTAAATCACGGAGATATAGCCCGTCCAAAACCTGGTGGGACTTTTTTATTACTAAATAATAATTGTTATTGGAAGCCCCTAAAAGAATAAGATACTATTTATAATATATTTTTTAATTCAAAATGAAATGTAATTTCATATTCTTAGATAAAATTGGGGGTGGGAGGTGTTATTTAAAAATCAGAGGGTGGGGTGGTTACAAAGGAGTGAGTAAGCAATGGGGGGGGGGGGTGAGTGAATAAGTCAATAAAATCTTCTTTGGCTCCCATTTAACGCTATTTTTTACAAAAAAGTTACCTTTTCAAATAACGGAGATATAACTTGTCTAGAACCTGGTTGGTGGGACACCCGGTACGTGAACGGATGGACCACTTTGAAAAAAATTTAGATGCAGTGCTTAGGTACCATAGTGGTACCTCTATGCCAAGTTTGGTCTAAATCCGAGACATCGAGGTTAAACCGAGTATGTTAGCGTGAAATATAAGATATATTTTCTAAAAAACACATTTTTTTCAACAACGGCTCTAACGATTTTTAAAATGTTGGTCTTATTTCTTTAATTAGAGCTCATATAACAAATTTCAAAAAGAAATAAAAAGTTGTCATGTCATTTAAAAGTTCTTCTAGAACAGCGTGCCCTTCTCTTAATATTTTGTTTTTTTGAAATTATGCCTCATTTTTGCAACGCTGCATTTATAAACATTTATGCTGTATTTATAAACATTATATTTAAAGCGCCTGGTGGAAATGGAATCCCATTTTCTATGCTTAAATTTAAGCATACCTGAAAATTAAAAGAATTTTATTTTTTTATTATTAAAATAAAGCATGAACATTAGGGTGCACCGAAAAAAAAAAGTTGCTAATCGACCATGCAGGGAATTAAATTTAAAATCGACTGGTAAAATTATTTTTTTCGATTATGACTTACTTTTTTGACTACTCTGTAGGCTTAATCTAACCAAAAATTATAAAATTGACAATTATGTCATTTCCAAAAATCATTAATGCATTTAATTTTAAAAAACATACCAAGTACGTGTATAGTATACATTATACATTTATAATGGAACAATATACATTATTTAAACTACTAACAAGCCGTGAAGATATTTCTGATAGAAGATATTGGTTATTTTATCCACATTAATATTACAATCTTCTTATCACTTTCCAGATCCGTTTATTTCTTTGTGTCTTCCTTAGTTTATGTTGCTTGTTATGTGTTATAGGTAATTTTTACTACTACTACTATTTTAGTTGTTTTATTTTTACCATCGGCGATTTTAAGTTAATTTCTTAAAGTCGAAATGACATATCTGTCAATTTTATAATTTTATGTTTTTTAAACTTACAGAGTAGTCAAAAAAAGTAAGTCATAAGGTGACAACTTTATACACTATTTTCTAAAAAACTAGAAAACATCGGGGCCGTTGAGGAGGGGTCTAGAGGTTTTTAATTGAAAAAATTAATTTTACCAGTCTATTTCAAATTTAATTCCCTACACTTACCGCACATGTTTTTTTTTTCTCAAAATTTAACCATTTTTTGCCACACTACTAGTATAAACTTTCACATTTAAGTTTCAGGTAGGATATTACCCTTTTTTAATTGGATAAAAGTATAAAATTCTCATTTTTATTTTAATATATTTTTTTAATCGACTCCTTTTTTCTGAAATAATGTTTTGTATTTTAAGCTTTTAGAGGGGCTCTAACTATTAGTACATATTTATCATAAAAAATGTGTTTTTCTTCGAATTAATGCAAATTCAGTTTTTAAATAAAGTGCCCTCTAGCGGTTAAACGGTAAGGTCTAGGATGTTGGCGACCACACCATCGTCTTAAGCTTGGTCGTATTCATGTTTAAGAAAATGTTCAGGAAAATTTATCGACGCCCAAAAACCCAATAAAAAGGCGCCTCCTTCTTTTCGTACTTGTTTCCCGTCAATTCATTTTTTCACATTTTTTTCGAAATCTTATTAGCTTTTGAACGATACCAAACAAATATTATATAAAAAGGTTTTATATAATTATCTAAAACCAGCATAAATTGGCGGGATGCACAGAAATTAAGCGTGGACACGGTTTGTAGAATGACTCATATATGTAAACGCCAATTTATGCGGTATTTATTTATCAGGAGTTAAATATCTAACAAAGGGTTAGAGTTAATAATCTGGATTTAGGCGTGATACAAGGTAAACAGTGAATATTGATTTATGTATAATAATAATAATAATAGCGATATTGCCAACTCTAGGCGAAAAAAAAAAACAAATAATCAATACCAGCAGCAAGTTTTCTAGATAGTATGTTTTTTTTCTGAATGTTGGCAATATTTTCTGTACTTTTTTTTGGTCATTATGTGTAAACACTCTGGATTTGATGGACATTAAAAAATACCGTATAAACACGGTAGTTCTCTATTGTGTAGTCAATATCACCGTAATATTACCACCGAATCGAGGAAAACCGGAGGTTTTAAGGACATTTGTTATAACGCCATTTTTTCTGAGTTTCTCAGCAACGGCTAACTGCAGATGACGTCATGACGAGGCAAAATCGGTTCTTGTGCAAAAGTAAAATTCAAAATGCAATATAAATAAGTGATTTTTAAGTATCTAAGGCTGATTTATAAGTACCTTGATTTGTCAGTATAAATTGGAAAGCCTTACAAAAAAAAAATCGTTCTGAGTTCTAATGAAGACTATGGTATTTCTATGCATTTTTTAACGCTGAAACCCAATCTTTTGTTAAAAAAATCGCGTGACCTTTAATTTTTTGGTAACAGCCTAAAACAATTTCTAATGGAGGTAAATGTATGCAAGGTTCATTTTTATGTTTTAATTTGTATACAGGGTGATTTATTAGCCCGTTTACAAACTTTGGCAGCGAAAAGTAGGTCCAATTTCATTAAGAAATGTTGATATAAAGATAGGTCTTATCTCTCTTCGTTCAGAAGTTATAGTATTTTTAAAATGTTTAACTTGAAAAAACGTAGTAGCTATAATTTAACAAAACAAATTTAGTTACTAGAATTAAAAAAAACACCTGTCAAAAATTGTTTGTTAATGTCATGGCTATTGACATTTAGATAAGATAGAGAGAGAAGTTCTACAGAGCTCTAGAGGGAGACAAAAGTATAATTACTATTATGTTTTAAAATCAAATTATACATATTTTAGGTAAAATTTTAAATTACATTTTAGTAAAATTTAACTAAATGTTCAAAAAATAGTATATTTTTCTGAATACATAACTGGCAACGAAGAAACAAACTCTTGCACTAGTAGTAAATTCATATTATTTTTAACATCAGGTTCAGCATCTTGAATCCTCTGTAATAATTGATTACGATCATTTATTTATTTTCACGGCATAAACAAGTGTCTTGGAGTGATCCAATAAATAAAAATTGCAAGAAATAAGGTCGAGTGATCTAGGGGGCCATGGTAAAATTTTAACAAATCATGACAGAAACAAACAATTTTTGACAGGTGATTTTTTAAAATATTAGTTACCTAATTTTGTTTTGCTAAATCATGGCTACTTATGTTTTTCAACTTATTTTTTTTTTATATAAACATTTCTTTATAAAATTTAATCTACTTTTTGTTACCAAAGTTTGTAAACAGGCTAATAAATCACCCTGTATTACGAATCTAAAGTAAGGTATAGTCAACCCTCCCAGTCGTAACCCAAACCTTCCCCTTGAATGGGTTAAGAATACTGACAAATCTACATATTTGTGTTTTGATCTGTATAATACGAAACTAAAGTAAGGTTGAACCAACCCTTCCAGTAATGACCTAAAACCACCCTTAAAATGGAGTAAAAGCACCCCGTACATAGGAATAATAAAAGCAAATAAATTCTGATAAAAGGTTAATTTTTGTGTTTTGATCTATATAACAAAAATCTGAAAATATCAACCCCCCTCGTTTTGACCTCTAAATAAAATAGGTCAGTGTAAAAACATGCGAAAAAAAAGTAAATTTTAGTATTATTATAATACCGGGTGTTTTTTTAACCTAAAACTTTCAAATATCTCGAATACTATGCATTTTAGAAAAAAAGATCTTGGACAAAAGTTGTTTACTTTAATGGGGGAAACAAAATGGAGTATTTATTTTTTACAGATATTTACCTTTTCAAGGTCATTTCAAGGTCAACTTTTTTTTTTTTTAATAGAAATATATTTTTTTACTGTTATTTTATTCTCCTCAATAAATACAAATCTTTTGTAAAATTCTTTTGTTGATAGGACTTTTAGTTGTAGAGATAACACAGCCACACAAAATTAAAATAATTGGCTCTGACGGACTCGACTGTATTTTGAGCAGCTGAATCCAAATCTGAGGTCGTATTTTAAAAGTTTGAGATAGTCAGAAAAATTAAGAATTATATTTTTAAAAATATATTAAGTATACAGGGTGTATTTGAAATAGCGTAGGAAATTTTAAAAGGTGATTCTACATGATAAAATATGACAAAAAGTTCCTATAAACATATGTCTAAAAATGCGTCATAAGGAAGCTACGCCCCTTTGAAATGGGCTAAAAGAATCGGTTTTTATTTAATAACTCAGTAACCCTTTGAGATATATTCACGAGATTTTGCACGTGAATTAATCCTAATAAGGCCCATCTTTGCATGTCATTTTCACGTACTTATTTAAACCAGGGGTGTGCGAAACGGGGGGGCCTTATCAGTTTTTTTGTCCCAAACTTTTTTCTGTGTTACTTTTTTACAATTTTATTTTTCAAATATGATTCCTCAGGTCAAAATACATAAAAAAGGTACTCTTGTTGTAATACTGTAGGATTAACCGTTTTCGAGAAAAGTTTATTTGAAGGTGAAATTTCGCGGTTCGAGGACGAAAAATTAAATACTAAAATGATGAAAACCAAAATGTTATTTTACATCAAAAACTAAAAAAAAGTTTCCATACATGTAGGTCGAAAAAACGCTTTTAAAGCTACCATAGCCCTTTTAAAAATGGTGCATATTTAGGAGACCATAGCTCCATTAGGATTGATTTTTGGAAGTACCTGTATATGAGGTTTTTTTCTTAGTTTTTAATGTACATTCGCCCTGCATCATTAAAATTTTGGTTTTCAACATTTTAGTATATAATTTTTCGTCCTCGAACCGTGGAATTTCACCTTCAAATGAATTTTTCTCGAAAACGGTTAATCCTACAGTATTACAACAAAAGTACCTTTTTTATGTATTTTGTCCTGAGGAATCATATTTCAAAAATAAAATTGCAAAAAAGTTACACAGAAAAAAGTTTGGGACAAAAAACTGATAAGCCCCCTCCCCGTTTCGCACACCCCTGGTTGAAATAAGTACATGAAAATAACACATAAAAACGGGCCTTGGTAGGATTAGTTGACGTGCAAAACCTCGTTGATATATTTCAAAGGGTTCCTGAGTTATTAAATAAAAACCGATTTTTTTAGCCACATTCAAAGGGGCGTAGCTCCCTTATGACGCATTTTTAGACATATGTTTATAGGAACTTTTTGTCATATTTTATCATGTAATTTCCGATGCTATTTCAAATACACCGTGTATAAAAGGTAATTGGCAATATTTAATTGTTTTTCCATCTCTTTTCTTTTTGACCAAGGAGTGAGAAGTTCTAAAATTTGAGTATTTTGAAACGAGGCCAATGCACAGCCAACTACTACTAGTGCTGCAAATTTGAGGGATCAACCACCAATCCTTTCGCCTCAAGTAAGAAAGGCATTAGAAACAGGTATTTATGTTCCAATTAGAGAAAACAGAACTCGTCAGAGGTTCCAGGAGAGGCCAAGACCAGCCACAGGGGCAGTGCCTCGAAGATTTAATTTTAATAGTAATTTAAATAGATTTAATAGTAATGAAAGTGTAAACTGGTCTCAACCACCCCCTTCCTATTCTCAACATAATTTAAATTCACAGTATTGTGGGCCACAAAACCATAATGATGGTGGTCATATACCTTGGGGGGTACCAGCCCAAGTTAACCCGCCACAAATTAATGTTTTATCAATTGAAACGGTTTGTAAAATAAAAAAAACTACTACCAAATTTTGAAAATCCGGATGTAATCCATCCGATAAATTTTATAAATAAATTCGAGACATTGGTAAATATGTATAACTTACCAATGAATTTAGTTAGTACATTAGCAGGGGAATTGTTTATAGGGACAGCTAAATTATGGGGCGATGCCATGATAGGTATTTTTCATGACTTTCAAGCTTTTAGAAATGCATTTATAGAACAATTTTGGGGTTATACACAACAAAATAAAGTGAGGTTATCTTTAAATATGGATAAATATAATGGTAAACTGGGTCATGTGACCTATATTTTAAATCTGGTTAACAAAGCAAAGCACCTGACACCCCCATATCAAGAGCAGGAATTGATTGGGATCATTTTTCCACCAAATATTTCGAATTCCTTGATAGATACTAGGTCCGTTAATGATGCTTTAAATAGGTTAAGGCAGGCTGAACATTTCTTTTGTGATTATTCCGCGGTCCCGCAGCCCTATGGATTACTAGAACAGACTCCACAATTTGCCAACAAAAGATTTGACAGAAAATTTGACCGGCCAATGAAACAGGAAACTGTGACGTCACCGGTTGACAATTCACGTGCTTCTGGCGTCATAACCTCAAAAACTGCACATTTCTTTCCCAAACA
Source organism: Brachypterus glaber (assembly GCA_958510825.1). NCBI lineage: Eukaryota > Metazoa > Arthropoda > Insecta > Coleoptera > Kateretidae > Brachypterus > Brachypterus glaber. Next base: position 9,531 of record CAUEHQ010000071.1, on the reverse strand, counting down.
AAATAAAACAATTTTCCATTTAGAGTTGGATGCTGTTGAAGAAGAAACCTCGGGAAACGAGTAGGTTATCCCCACGTTGTGTCTTCGGTTGTGGGGAGTATGTGTCGTGAAGAGTGTTCGTCTTTAAATAACCCCGTAGAGGAGTTTCTGTGTGATTTTGACCATAATCGTGTTTCTACTGACAGCGCTCGTACACCAGTAGTTAAAGTAAGAATAAATCATCATGATTTTCCGGCACTGGTGGACACCGGTAGCGAAATTTGTGCTTTTTCTAGTATTGTCTAAGCAAATTTGCCTTCAGGTGTTATAGTGTATTCTGTGACAGGGGTAAGAGTAAGTGGTGCTCTGACTGGCCGAAGTAGAAAAGTCACTAAGCAAGCACTGATTACATTCCTTTTGGACAAAAGTGAGTTCACGTTTGAGTTTCTGTGTGTTCCTGATTTAAAATTTTCAATTATTCTGGGTGTTGACTTTCTTCGATCAGTAAAAGCAAACATTTGTCTTGATAAAAACTGTATCCTAGTAGAGCATGAGGGGAAAACAGTGAAAGTGAAAGAAGCACAGTTGAAGCATACTTATCCACCGCCAGAATTCTCCCCAGTTAAAAATGATTGTGTTGTAAGTCCCAACCATTTTTGTTTAAGGGGCACTGAGGTTCTAGTTTCCTATGAGGCTACTACACAGGAGCTTAAGGAAGTATCACAGGGAGTCCCTGTTTCTCCGGAAAATAGGGGTAAGTTTTTTCAACTTCTTTTAAAACATAAATCTATTTTTTCTGAGAAACCAGGGCTCACTACTGAGTATGTTCATACAAATGCTCTTTTTAATGAAAGTCCTATAAATAAGAAATGCTATCCAATACCTGTTGCAGTGGAAAAAATAATAAACACCATGCTAGACTTTGGTATAATCGGGCGTACGAATACTTGTGTTTACAGTAGTCCGCTTGTAGTGGTAACTGGGAAGTCTAGCAAGTTGAGGTTATGTCTGGATGCCAGGCAAGTTAACTGGCAGATGGTACCCGACAACCGAATTCAGGAGCTTCTAAAAACTTTGCCGCCTGATGTGAAAGTAATTTCTAGTTTAGACCTCACGCATGGGTACTGGCAGATACCACTACGGGTTCAGGATAGAAAATATACTGGATTTCTTTATAATGGTCAATCTTACCAGTACAAAGTCCTACCATTTGGGCTTAAAACGGCCGTAGCGTAGCGTCTTTTAGCCGGGCCATGAGGATAATTCTTGGACCTCGGTTTGACGACTACGTCCGGATTTATTTGGATGATATCCTAATATTATCTCCAGATTTTGAAACGCATTTACTGCATCTAGATAGGGTTTTGACACGGTTGCAAGAGGCTGGCTTTACACTCAAATTGAGTAAATGTCACTTCTTCAGAAAAGAAACCACTTTTTTGGGCTATACTCTTTCAGAGGTAGGCCTCAAAAGTGATTCGGCTCGAGTTAGTTCGGTTGTACACTTCCCAGAGCCCAAAAATCTTGTAACGACATAAATCGTCACTTTGTAATATAGCAAGGGTTAATTAAACTATTCGTTTACTTACGTTATAATTTATGTTTATTTTGTATATAAATAGTTACGTACGTACAGAACTATTTTGTATCTGGGACTATTTTGTAGCAGGAACTGAATTCTAACCATATGAGTCTCTATTCCATAGTTCTACCTGAAAATAACATAAAGAAAACATAATTAGAATATGATTTTTAATAATAAAGAATCATATGACTTATTTCTCTATAGTGCATTTGTCTATGGACTTACCTGGTTTTTATATGTTTCAGAGTCTATTGAGGGTTGGATTTCACTGGCTTTCACCTGTAGCTTGTCTCTCTTGTGGAAAGTTGTGTATGATTATCCCTTCGGGATAATCCAGAATTTGTTGAAAATAGTTTGCTGGAACTGCTCACTTAGATTCAGTATTTTGTTTATACTTAGTTCACAGGACACTTAGTATTCTGTTCGTATTTTTATTAGTTTTGCTGATAAACAATAAGTATTGTTTATATTTGTTTCTTAGAGTAATATTTTGAGGTTAGATATCTATCATCACTAATACGGATTTATTAGGAAACATTCTTTTAATTAGTTATTATTTTTGGTGTCGTTTCAGTTACCTTTATTAGGAATCTTATACGGTAAAACTGTAGTTGATAATGACTTACATAGATGTCGCTAATAGTTCAGAAATAGGATTTTATTTACCTAAAGGGTTCATACCGGTTGATAAGGTCGATTTTCGCTTCCTTCTTGACGCAACTCTGTACAATGGTGGTCTCATTTTGACGAGTGTTTATTTTCTGTAATCATCGAAGTAATCCTTCATGTATTTTTATTTAAAGTTAGTGAAAATGAATATTTAAACAATGCGGAAGATATTATAACTGATATTTTATACAATTACGCATTATTAACGTTTCGATGAACATCGAAGACTTAGAATGAGACGTAAGTTAAGTTTTTCTGTTTCTTAGAATATTTCTGAGATATAATTATTGTTTTAGCACCATTAATAAAGCACCATTAATTAAGCACCATAAAGCACCATTAATTAAGCACAATCACTAGACCAATAATTACTCACCATTTCTATACCATTAATATGGAATTACATTAATTTAAGTTGAAGTTTATTTTGGTATATTTGATATACAAGTTCTCCGCATGGAGTGATGTTCTGTTGGAACATGGTTCTGTATTTTTCGGCATAGATAAATTCTATATGACCGTCTAGCAGACAATTTTATATTGGACATAATTTTCAAAAGCATATTTAATCCCGGACAACATTTTCAATCGTACATTTTATCCTGGAAGATAATTTTTCCAAAGTAGATGGGACAGCTTATTTTTTTCTTCTTTCATTTGAGAAATGAATTCATCAGCATAGGGGAGACTTGCACAGATGGAGACGATGGAATTCATACCTCATGGATTTTGCAGAAACCAGCTAAGTACTCATTCTGAAAACTTTTGAAAGCAATATTTCATATTTTTAAATTCTTTTATTTCAATATTTTTATAACTGTAAACTTTATCAGATCTGATATAGTATTGATTAATACTATATGCCCTTCTGGCTTTTGTTCATTTTTAGGTACTTATTTTTTTTAAAACATTTAATCTCATTTATTAATTATTAAATATCATACTTTTGATTAAATGATTTCTAATTTAAGCATGACTTTTATACACTGCAAGAAATGATTGTTGTTTACATACATTTCTTGGTGCTTGCTGAACTTCATGTTTTCTTTATACATTTAAGTCGAATGATTTCTGAATTTAGTAATTTTTATTAAGATTTCTTTAATTATATCTTAATATAATTACACATATTTTTTATATATATTAATACATTACTTGATGTGCTTTCATTAAGTTTATTTATAATAAATTTCTCAAATGAATTATCTTATTTTATTTAGGGGTTATATTTTCTCAAACTGAAAAGCTTAAGTATTTACACTAGGTTGTTACTTACCTAAAGGAGTAAAAGCTAAAGTAACTGGCGCCCCTAACAACATTAATCAATTCTTTCTATTTTTCCCTTGCCCATACCCATTGCTCCGCTGTCAAAACTAGCCGTTGGCAGTGAACGTATTAATTACGGTACACTAATATTGGCGCTCAAGAACGTGGTATTTGGATAGATAGAACACTTGTTTTTTTAATTTTACTCCATTTTTCTCAGTGTATTTTTTATAAAAATCTAAAGCTTATTTTTTTTTCAGTGTAACTTAATGTTCATTTTGAGAAAACCTACATATAACTGTTGAATAAAATATTTTTTGTTGAAAATTAAGTCAAACTAGAGTTAATCTGATAAGATATATCAGATATGTGTTTTTTATGTTTATTCTGAATTTTATGGAATAACATGGAATAGAGAAATTTTGGCGTGGGTTCAGTTTTTCTAGAAATTATCTTTTATTCAATAGAAATAAATGGATAATAGGGTATTTATTTATGCGAAGGATATGAATAAATATTAGCTAATTTTGTAGTTTTGGAGACTATTTATAATTATTAATTTGTCCAATTGAGATAAATAATAATTTAGTATTTTTTTGACATATTTTGGAAAATGCAGATGGTCATAGAGGCGACTGGCATGTTAAAGATCTAAAGAAATATTTTGGATCGAATAGTGACATTTCAGTTGGCTAGATTTTATTAAATAAGAATATATTCTTAGTATCATTCAGAATGATATTTAAAAAATATCAATGTATTGAAAATATTTAAAGGGTACCCAAAACTTTTGTATATAGTAAAAAAAAAAATATATATAAATATATTTTTTGTAGAAGAGAATTCTGGTGCACACAGTCAAGTCTTATTTCTATTTTTTTATCTTGATAAAACTTAGCTAAAAAGAAAAACAAAATTAATTATGACAATTACCCGATTATGACAATTACCTGATTATGACAATTACCTGTTTATGACACACACCGATAAAGTCCCAAAATTATGTTCTACATAAGAGTAGGCGGATGATACACGTAGTTATCAAGCTTAGCTATTGTTAATTATCAAGTAGTATTTCAAATGATTTACATAAAGTATTGTATTTTTTTGTTGATTTATTAAATAAAATATAGTATATATTTTAGCTATTTAAGTTAAATAGTTATAGAGTTTGGTATAAAAATATTTTTTGTATATTAAATATTTTTATTATTTTTGGAGGGGGCATGTGTAACGACATAAATCGTCACTTTGTAATATAGCAAGGGTTAATTAAACTATTCGTTTACTTACGTTATAATTTATGTTTATTTTGTATATAAATAGTTACGTACGTACAGAACTATTTTGTATCTGGGACTATTTTGTAGCAGGAACTGAATTCTAACCATATGAGTCTCTATTCCATAGTTCTACCTGAAAATAACATAAAGAAAACATAATTAGAATATGATTTTTAATAATAAAGAATCATATGACTTATTTCTCTATAGTGCATTTGTCTATGGACTTACCTGGTTTTTATATGTTTCAGAGTCTATTGAGGGTTGGATTTCACTGGCTTTCACCTGTAGCTTGTCTCTCTTGTGGAAAGTTGTGTATGATTATCCCTTCGGGATAATCCAGAATTTGTTGAAAATAGTTTGCTGGAACTGCTCACTTAGATTCAGTATTTTGTTTATACTTAGTTCACAGGACACTTAGTATTCTGTTCGTATTTTTATTAGTTTTGCTGATAAACAATAAGTATTGTTTATATTTGTTTCTTAGAGTAATATTTTGAGGTTAGATATCTATCATCACTAATACGGATTTATTAGGAAACATTCTTTTAATTAGTTATTATTTTTGGTGTCGTTTCAGTTACCTTTATTAGGAATCTTATACGGTAAAACTGTAGTTGATAATGACTTACATAGATGTCGCTAATAGTTCAGAAATAGGATTTTATTTACCTAAAGGGTTCATACCGGTTGATAAGGTCGATTTTCGCTTCCTTCTTGACGCAACTCTGTACAATGGTGGTCTCATTTTGACGAGTGTTTATTTTCTGTAATCATCGAAGTAATCCTTCATGTATTTTTATTTAAAGTTAGTGAAAATGAATATTTAAACAATGCGGAAGATATTATAACTGATATTTTATACAATTACGCATTATTAACGTTTCGATGAACATCGAAGACTTAGAATGAGACGTAAGTTAAGTTTTTCTGTTTCTTAGAATATTTCTGAGATATAATTATTGTTTTAGCACCATTAATAAAGCACCATTAATTAAGCACCATAAAGCACCATTAATTAAGCACAATCACTAGACCAATAATTACTCACCATTTCTATACCATTAATATGGAATTACATTAATTTAAGTTGAAGTTTATTTTGGTATATTTGATATACAAGTTCTCCGCATGGAGTGATGTTCTGTTGGAACATGGTTCTGTATTTTTCGGCATAGATAAATTCTATATGACCGTCTAGCAGACAATTTTATATTGGACATAATTTTCAAAAGCATATTTAATCCCGGACAACATTTTCAATCGTACATTTTATCCTGGAAGATAATTTTTCCAAAGTAGATGGGACAGCTTATTTTTTTCTTCTTTCATTTGAGAAATGAATTCATCAGCATAGGGGAGACTTGCACAGATGGAGACGATGGAATTCATACCTCATGGATTTTGCAGAAACCAGCTAAGTACTCATTCTGAAAACTTTTGAAAGCAATATTTCATATTTTTAAATTCTTTTATTTCAATATTTTTATAACTGTAAACTTTATCAGATCTGATATAGTATTGATTAATACTATATGCCCTTCTGGCTTTTGTTCATTTTTAGGTACTTATTTTTTTTAAAACATTTAATCTCATTTATTAATTATTAAATATCATACTTTTGATTAAATGATTTCTAATTTAAGCATGACTTTTATACACTGCAAGAAATGATTGTTGTTTACATACATTTCTTGGTGCTTGCTGAACTTCATGTTTTCTTTATACATTTAAGTCGAATGATTTCTGAATTTAGTAATTTTTATTAAGATTTCTTTAATTATATCTTAATATAATTACACATATTTTTTATATATATTAATACATTACTTGATGTGCTTTCATTAAGTTTATTTATAATAAATTTCTCAAATGAATTATCTTATTTTATTTAGGGGTTATATTTTCTCAAACTGAAAAGCTTAAGTATTTACACTAGGTTGTTACTTACCTAAAGGAGTAAAAGCTAAAGTAACTGGCGCCCCTAACAACATTAATCAATTCTTTCTATTTTTCCCTTGCCCATACCCATTGCTCCGCTGTCAAAACTAGCCGTTGGCAGTGAACGTATTAATTACGGTACAATCTCAAGCAATTAAGAGGGTTTTTGGGTTTAACGGGATATCACCGAAATATTTGTGAGCATTATGCTACGGTGGCTGAGCCACTTTTGGCCCTCCTTCGAAAGAAAACTCGTTGGACTTGGGGTAAAACAGAAGCCGAGGCTTTTCAAAAACTCAAGGACCTTGTTGCCCGGGAGGTACATCTACTCCGAGCCATTCTGGGTCCAAAGCGATAGCATTGACGTTGGCCTTGGTGCGCAGCTTTATCAACTCATACAGGGAGAGCGCAAAGTGGTCGCTTACGATAGCCGTGTCCTTCTACCTCGTGAGAGGTCATATTGTGCTGCCGAAAAAGAGGATTTAGATTTAGTATGGGCCGTAGGCAAGTGGCGTGTATTTTTACTAGGCAAACATTTTTATTGCCTAACTGATAATAAAGCCTTGACCTACCTTCATTCATGTAGACTGCTTACCCCTCAGCTGACCCGCTGGTGTCTCGCACTTCTCGAGTACGACTTCACTTTAAAACACATCAGTGGTAAGGATAACCTTGTCTGCGACATTCTTAGTAGATATCCCGAGAGACTGCCAGTTCCCTCGGACCGTTATTTTAATATTTTCTCTATAGATCTTAGTCCCGAATTTGTAGGCAGCCTAGACACTTTGGTGACAGATCAAAGAAGAGACCCTAAATTGGCCCGACTAATACAAAAGGTGTAAAACGACCCAAATAACGATCGTTTTATACTTAAAAACGACCTCCTTTTTATGCGCCTATCATATGATGGTCCCTGTTTACTGTGCTTCCCTAAAAATCGCATATACGATTTCGTGAAAGCTTATCAAGAGACCTGGGGTCAGTTTGGTGTTTTTAAGACACAAGCGGTTATGTGTCGGGAGGTATGGTACCAAAATTTGAAGTGTGTCCTCATTTATCCACAGGCTATGCTCCAGTTGAGCTGCAACTGGGCCAGAAACCTTCTTTACCGTTACGTGAGGTCATCAACTTCTCGGTGCATTTAGAAAATCACGACCACCATGCCGCTCGCAGAAACGTCAGATTTTTACAAAATCAGCCTGCTACATTTGAGGTGGGAGACTGCATTCTTTTGAAGGCCAATAACCTTTCGTCCGCCTTTGAAAGACGAACAAAAAAATGGATGCTGTTATTCGAGGGTCCATATAGAATCAAAAAAAAGGTAGACGTGTCCACTTATATCCTTGAACATCAGGACTCGGAAATTGAGCGTGGCATGTTTCATCATTCCCATTTAAAAAGGTATTATGAATAAATGGGTAATTTATACAAAAAAAAAAATAAATAAATAAAAAAAATTAATCTGAGCACTGCCATTTTGCCTGTAAAATGATAATTTGTATAACTGTAACACTTTATAACTATTTTTTTGGGTAAATAAATGTATTTATTATTATTATTATTATTATTATTGTTATTGTTATTGTTATTGTTATTGTTATTGTTATTGTTATTGTTATTGTTATTGTTATTGTTATTGTTATTGTTATTGTTATTGTTATTGTTATTGTTATTGTTATTGTTATTGTTATTGTTATTGTTATTGTTATTGTTATTGTTATTGTTATTCTAATTGTTATTGTTATTGTTATTGTTATTGTTATTGTTATTGTTATTGTTATTGTTATTGTTATTGTTATTGTTATTGTTATTGTTATTGTTATTGTTATTGTTATTGTTATTGTTATTGTTATTGTTATTGTTATTGTTATTGTTATTGTTATTGTTATTGTTATTGTTATTGTTATTGTTATTGTTATTGTTATTGTTATTGTTATTGTTATTGTTATTGTTATTGTTATTGTTATTGTTATTGTTATTGTTATTGTTATTGTTATTGTTATTGTTATTGTTATTGTTATTGTTATTGTTATTGTTATTGTTATTGTTATTGTTATTGTTATTGTTATTGTTATTGTTATTGTTATTGTTATTGTTATTGTTATTGTTATTGTTATTGTTATTGTTATTGTTATTGTTATTGTTATTGTTATTGTTATTGTTATTGTTATTGTTATTGTTATTGTTATTGTTATTGTTATTGTTATTGTTATTGTTATTGTTATTGTTATTGTTATTGTTATTGTTATTGTTATTGTTATTGTTATTGTTATTGTTATTGTTATTGTTATTGTTATTGTTATTGTTATTGTTATTGTTATTGTTATTGTTATTGTTATTGTTATTGTTCTTGTTCTTGTTCTTGTTATTGTTATTGTTATTGTTATTGTTATTGTTATTGTTATTGTTATTGTTATTGTTATTGTTATTGTTATTGTTATTGTTATTGTTATTGTTATTGTTATTGTTATTGTTATTGTTATTGTTATTGTTATTGTTATTGTTATTGTTATTGTTATTGTTATTGTTATTGTTATTGTTATTGTTATTGTTATTGTTATTGTTATTGTTATTGTTATTGTTATTGTTATTGTTATTGTTATTGTTATTGTTATTGTTATTGTTATTGTTATTGTTATTGTTATTGTTATTGTTATTGTTATTGTTATTGTTATTGTTATTGTTATTGTTATTGTTATTGTTTTTGTTTTTGTTATTGTTATTGTTATTGTTATTGTTATTGTTATTGTTATTGTTATTGTTATTGTTATTGTTATTGTTATTGTTATTGTTATTGTTATTGTTATT